>JACCPG010011327.1:0-46865 GCA_016069955.1 Drepana arcuata
TGTGACTAATCACTGTACTTAAGTTCAGAAAAACTCATTGGTACAGTCGGGATTCCAACTTGCGATCTTTGTGTCGCAGGCAACTGCTCGAACCACTCTGCCACCACGGCTGTAAAACTTAAAAAGTACGCAACACCTATCACCCAGGTCACAATAGGGCATACGGTACTTAGTTAGTTACCCGCTACATTACCAGCTAATATACACTGACAGAATAGTCACAAATTTACTAGTAGAAGACAGATGCACATCAAAGATTACAAATTTGTTACCTAATGTGGGATCTTTATTTGAATAACATCAATTGAGATTAAGAATGAAGATGATCAAGAATAGCCATCACGAGTGTCACGATGCTATATAATATAACTGTAGCCTTTCTCACTTAATGTGCTATCTTAAGGGGAAAGAATTTCCAAAATAAGTGTAGCAGTTAAAGAGGTTCCTACTTCCTACAAATAAACTAAGAAACTTCACCTCATTATAATATTCTACATTAAATAATTATTACTATAATATAATATATAATAATAGAAATCTAGACTTTCGAGGTTATTTAATATATTTAATAACCTCGGTTTTACTTAAGTATGGGCATTTATCACACCACATGCGCACATTTCGTCTTATTAACAGAGGATACATGGGTCCATATGAATTAATTGAATACGAAGTCTTTGAAACTCGAACATATTTTTTAAATATTAAGCAAGCAATTGCTATTGGGCTTTTACATGTTTTTACATTGCATACGTGACTGCAATCTCCGCACACAACTTTTTCAATTCTAATAAAAAAGAAATTTGGTGAGCCTGAAAAGCTTTACGAGTCGTACCTATTGAATAGAGGCGAGTTAACTTATTCGCAGCTTAAATCGCAATGTGAAGGGAATAAATAGCGCGGCGCGTGAGGTTGCATCACCAGTACACCTGCCATAGGCTGAATGCAGATCGTGCCGTCGTCCAATTTCGCGCGTAAATTGTTCATAACGGAAGTTCATATCCGGACGTCGGGCCGCCCTGCGCTTCAGGCGAGATTAGGCGGTAATTATCATTTCCTGTGACACAGGACGCAGACAACGTTCGAGATAGAACTCCTCACAAATGTTCTGTATTCGATGCCGACGCCGGAGGAAGGAAAAATTGCTACAGTAGTTACCTAACTTCCAGGAATTTGAAATCGACTTGGCTACCGTCTTAAGTTTTCCTATTTACGCTTATAGCCGAATGATTGGAAAGCTACAGTGAATGCGGACCCTTTGCGGGGTTTAGTGACAACGTCCCGCTTAGTATGGCAATAAATTCCCATTTGGGGCAACATTAAGGGAAGTATTACGAGACAAGCGCTACTAGTGGCTGAGTCTATACCGATGGTAAATGGGAAAAACTGATTATGTAAGAATTGAGTGGCAACATGAAGCAGCGGCGCGCGCGCTTCTCCGCTGCCTATATGATTGAATAAACGAAACGGCGGTGCTCCCTAATGAAACATATTGAACGTGTATCGAATCACTTAGGCGCGCCGGTGCGCTCCTGCACTCGCTTTTGAGCATGTCAACGAGCCGTAGGTGAACCCAGTAAATAACATTACGGTGGAGTCTCGTTTTAAGAGAGACAATAAATTAAATTAACTCTGGCAACTTTGAACGTCAAAGGAAAATAAAAAAACTCAACTTCATTTTACGGGACATAATTTCACGCGGCATCAGCGCGTCTTCCTCTTTGTTGATATTTACGCAAAGCTGTGACTCAAATGGCCGCAGAAAGGGGAATCCTAATTAACTTACTAATGTCATTAAAATTATGAAATTCGTGATTATATTCCTCAAGATGCTACGACATTACCTGTGCATGTAATATATGTTTAAGTAGAAATACATACTTACTGACGAGACCTACATATTATCTACTTAAGACAAATGGCAAAAATTCAGGGTCAGCCAAATTCTTATACTTTTATTTACCGATATACTATAACTATAATACTTTAGACTAACCATACAGATTTTTTAACGTGATAGTAATTAAGACGTAGTGTGTGTTTTCAAACAGGTTTCACAAAATAGTTGGTGCAGCTCGGGTGACGGACAAACAGTGCGGCGGACACTAAAGCTCTTTGAGCGCCAATAAAGCTGCTCTTCGAAAAACCATACCTACCTTTGGATGCCTATGTGACACGCAGTGCTGTCACTCCGGACTTGTTACGAGGACCTGATTCATTAGCCGGACACAATCATTTCCACGGAATTACCCAGTCAGCTGACTTCCAGCCTCAGATGTATCATTATCACTTCACCTAACTATGTATCTGCTGAACAGGAGCTGTTGATACACATCTAGAGAACTTAATGATTAACGGAACCACGGTATACCCCACGTAACCCCATCATTAACAATATATTTACATCATAGCTCCGTCTCTATCTTTACTAGGTCTCAGACCTTGTTTCGCTATTACCTAAATATATTGTTCGATTAAACTGGGCGATTTTATATACATTGAATAATAAGTTCAATATTTAGTTATGATTGATAGCGTTCCGTCCCGGCTTCGCACGGGTGGACTTAAGATTTTTTTATAAAAATAAATCACCTAGAAAAAATATCCTATGTGACTCAGGGTGAATGTAACTTTCCAATGGTGAATAAATTTTTCAAATCGGTCCAGTAAGTAAAAAACAAACAATTGTTCGATTCGATCGATAATATGTCGCACACAGATAGGCAAATGAATCACTTCATTGACGGTCAATCTCATTGACCAATTTGAAGGACTCTTAGCGTTCCATCCTTGATCAATTAATTTAATAATCATTAGTAATTAGCTGATATCAATCATATAATACACATGACACATTGTAGCTATAGAGTGGGCCCGTTTAACCTGCACAAGGACGTCCCATCCCAACTGGAAGGAATGAACTGCAAAAGCGTACTTAGTTATCGTTAAACGTGTACTAACAATATATATGATACACTTACATACGTATAAAATCGTGCAGTATAAATTGATCTCACAATTAGCGTGTGAATGACAGAAGCAGCGGCGATGGATCACCGAAATTCAGTGTCCATCAGCTAGGACAGATGGCCACCACTTCACAATGTAATTGTATTTACGAATAACATACAAAGTTATCACAATAAATATATTGACACTGCTATTTGAAACCTTCATTGTGAAACCGACCCAAACATTTCAAAGGTGAGTCTTTAAAGCAATCGGTGTAACAAATAGTGTGTTGTGTAAAAATAGTTATATACAAATACATATCATTATGCTTTGCAGACCGATAGTTTATAAAAAATGGTTCATCTAAAGCATGTGGAATCACCGCGCGATCATAGCTACGAGGTACGTCCTACTTACATGTATACGTCATACCTATATATTACGAAATCTAATTACGTAAACAACCATTAACAAAAAGCGAATGAATGCCTTTGTCCAGCAGTTGGACATAACTAAAAAAAAAATTATTAACAAAAGCACTGATCTGTCGAAGATTTTTTCCATCGCTTATGACCGAAAATACAAGAGAGGGTGGTGGTGGTGTCACAAGAACCATTCACTCTTACTACATGCTGGTAGCATAATTAATACACCAAAGATATGGGTCAACAATGCGCGTTAGATACCTTTGGTATTGCCAATGCCTTTAGGCATGGTGACACCTTACCATCAACCGCCATTGACTTCTTCATCAACTTTGTAGCACTATTTGTTCTTAATAAAACTAATACCCTTAAGGAGTAGTAACCGGTTACCGTCAAGCGTGTTCGTTATCATATTTAAAAAGCTATATATATAATTGTACCTTGTAATTTATTGTATTTTAATACCTTGTTTATCTTATATAAAGTAAGTACCTACAATTAATCATTTATGAGGATTAAGTTTCATGAACATTTTAGGTATTAATCATCACAGGCGTGTATGATATTAATTTGCTCTGTAAAATGTAATAATTACTCACAAACTTGTTGCGTTGCCGTTGTAATTTACAATAAATTCAATAAAGTTTTATTTTAATGTTAGTAATATCAGGTCTCGTTATGATAAGGATAGATTCAGGGGAGGGTTAGTAGAAAATACCTTTTAGTTTTAATTTTATTAAGTTTTTTTGCATTTTTTTTGTACATATATTCTCACGCTTTTCCACTTGGGACCCCGAGGGGTAGGCAGATATATAGTTTAGGTGCTAACGTGACAAATGGCTATTCCATCGCCGTTAATCAAGCGCGACTATACCGACGCCTATGAATTGTTTCTCAGACGTATGCAGGTTTCCTCTCGATGTCTTCCTTTACCGTAACGCTCGTGGTGTGTCTTATCCCTATTCTTAAGTTGAGAAAAACAAATTGGTATCGTCGGCATTTGAACTTGCAATCCTTGTGTTGTAAGCAACTGCTAGAACCACTCGCCCAACATGACTTAGCTTAGTTTTATTCCAGAGATAAGTCTATCAATTCAATAAATTTCCACGCGGTTGGAACCGCGGGGAAAGCTACACAATCATAAATATTATTAAAAACAAATGTACGAGGAAAAAATATATAATTAATGTGTTAAAAGCACAATATTTGCGCATTACTTACCTTTGCACGCGTAATAAAGGTTTGTGACTGTATACTCAGCTAACAGACGCAAATTGAGTAGCGTCACGACAGGACACAACGCGCTAACTAGTGCAGAGCGCTCTGCGTACTTTTCTGTATCCATATTGTATACTAGCTGCGCCCCGCGATATCATCCGAGCTAACTTTACACAGGGTGCCTCAGTGCCTCATTTTGACCTTATTTTCGCATGAAAAGTTCCTTAATCGACGCGCATGCAAGGCCGAATCGCGACTATACCAATTAGTATGTCTGAACTTAAGTACTGTGTTTAGTCGCATCAAGAGCTTTACGGTGGAGATAAACATCGAGAGGAGCATGCATAGGTTTGAGAAGAAATTCAAAGGCATATGAATAGTGCTTGAGTAACAGCGATGGATTCGCCATTTGTCACGTTAGTACCTAAAATATATCTCCGGCGGAAAGTGGGTGTGTGGCTACTGCCTATTCACCTCTACCTACCTACGGCGTGATGGATAAAAATACTCAAAAATCATATTTCGAATATAAAACCCTTTAATAATGTTTTCATTTTCTTATCTTAAGAGCTATAGAGCTATAGAGCTATAGAAGTATATATTTACGACACCCAATAACTTCCAGAAGGCATCTGTTCCATTATTTGAAACGCCCTGAATGTAAAATAACTGCTCCACTCTCGTGGGTAAGAGATGATGATTTGTAGCCTATAGCCTCCCTCCATAAAGGAGTCGTCTCATGCAAAAATATTTCTTTAAATTTGATAAGTAGTTCCTAAGAGTTGCGCGGTCAAGCAAACAAACAAATTCTGCCTCTATAATATATATATAGATTTTACATATGTTGACGCCTAAATAAATCTTGCAAGCAGTCTGAGCTAGATATTATTTAGATTATATTGCTATTTTCGTATGATTTCGTTTGCTTGCATAAGCAGTAACTCGGAAAGAAATTGATCACGACACAGAGTCGTGGATCATTATGAACATTGTCAAATTTGATAAACATGTTATACATATTGAAATATTGTAAAAAAATAGCCATGTCTCCAACTATATATCATACATATATACGTATCATACGCCAAGAACTTCCTCCTTCTTGTGGAAGCAGAGTGAGCACAGCGCCAAATCTTTCTATACCTCTCAAGCTTCTTCTACATGATGGTGTGTTATGTTCGTAAGTGGTTCGAGTAGTTGCCTGCGACACAATCTCGACTGTACCAATGAGTTTTTCTGAACTTAAGTACTGTGATTAGTCACACCACAAGCTTTACGCTGCTGGAAACATCGAGAGGAAACCTGCATACGTCTGAGAAGTAATTCAAAGGCGTGTGTATACTCGTGCTTGAGTAACGGCGATTGACTCGCCATCTGTCACGTTGGCACCTAAAATATATCTCTGGCGGAAAGTGGGTGTGTGGGTACTACCTATACACCTCTGCCTACCCCTTCGGGGACCCTTGTGGGAAGTTGTGAGGATATATTATTATTATTATCTTCATACATGCTCGCCAGATTTGAGTACTTTGAAATTCCCAACCTAGAGTGTTAGATTGATTTCATTTATATAATTTAATAGGCGGTCTACCACTGTCTCTTCTTCCAGACTTTCGCATATCTATAATACATCTTTGAATAAACTAAACCACATGTCGTATCATTGGGGGTGGACACTTCTCGTCCTCTTCCTGCCAGGTCAGTCTGTCCTGGGTCATCAAGTATTTTGGTTGCGTCATTACCTATAGACGACGTCGTGCCAAACGAGAAGTGATCCACCTATTTTCTTTTGAATAGTTAGTAGTAGTAATCTAGACTTTAAGCTCTTTTGGTCATAACCATTTAACTATTTAATCATGATCGTATTCATGGTTAGGTTAGATTTTTTGGTTAGGCGTAAGAATATATAATTATTATTTCAAATAATCATCTTACCGCTTATCATCGCCTGATGATAAGCGGTTACCGTGGCCCATGGACGCTTGCAACACCAGGGGTATTTGCCTATATTACGTATCTAATAGATGATCACAGTCAGAACCTACCTTATCTTTCGCTTCTGTATGTACCATCGATAACTCACACGATGAAGCCAAGAAAGCTTTGTCTTTATTTGCTAGCGGCTTTTTGTTCACGTAAATCAAAGCAAGTTTAGAGTGCAGTGAAATCGAGCACCAGGTGTGATACACTCACGCAAATATTTTATGAAAATATCTACAGTGTTATCGCTAGGGCTGGGCCTTTGTCGATAATATGTATTTTTCTATATAAATCGTTGTTTTAAATGAGCTTTCAACTATTGAATGATAAATAATTATTTCTTCGTTCAAAAATGGAGAAATGGCTAGTCATAATAAATTACTTTCTTGAAGTAGGTAATTTATTATTATTTATGTTAATTATTGAAAAAAATTATTTATGTTGACGAAATTAAAAGCCTGAAAACGTAGAGCGTATATTCCCTCTAGATTTACATAGTCGATTCACAAGTCTCTCCATACATGCTCACGTTTTAAAGAGGAAGTAGCCTAACATATTGACACCATCATTTGTGATAAGAAAAACCAATTAAATACAAGGAACAATGTTGTTCATACTGCATACAACATTTACTGACAACTATAGAAATCGATTATTAGCAATTATTGTACAATTATTGGATGTCGTGGAGTATTGCAAACGATTTCCTGGCTCATGTACGTCAAAACATAAAAATGTAATTAAGAAGAAAAAATAGTGCGCTATCGAGCGCGGGGCGCGGCGTACCTACGGGCAGCGGCGCGACGCGGCCGCATCTACAGCCAAACGGTAAACACTTTGCTGTAATCTCGAGATGAGAAAACTTTCAGTTCTCTTAATTCAGAAACTTATTCAACAACCTAACAACCTTAGAGCGGACCGCCCGGCGGACACAAGACAAACAAACTCACCATTTAATCTCACACTTTGTGTACATTAAAATATAAAAAGTTTAAGTTTCGTCTATGACTAGTGGAAGCAGTTATCGTATAAAACTTCATATTTATCTATTGATGGTGAGTTAATAGATATTTAAACAACTTTTTTTGAGAACTTGGTTTTAGTATCTAATACACATATCTTCACGCCGAATCCCTAACGGGGTAGGCAGTGAGTATAGAGCGCCAGTTCTCTCTAGACTTACCTCTTTCGCTTTGTCCACATTAATCAGTCTCTTCATACATGCTCGTCGGTTTCGAGAAATCTTGACGTTCCCTTCATTGAGCGTCCGATCGATTTGATCTAGGTAGTTGGAACGTGGTATTCATTTGCCTCTAATATCTAGGTATCTTATAGGTTTTCTTAATAGCTTATTAGATTATAAGAGGTCGGCTACGCGCGTGTGATTGATTTGATGTAGCAAATGGTGCGGTAGCTGCCACAATAAGAAGATAATCTCACATATTTTTTCAAATACGTAGTAAATAGAAAGCACTTATTTTTTTTTTTGTATCTTAGTCTACTTCATTTTAATAATATGTAAATGCTAAATTATTAATAAGTGGGCTTAGATACTGCAGCCTGCAATTATATTAAAAAAACATACATATGTATTTAGGTACATTATAGCAAAGAGTTTACAAATACTCGTTCGTATTCGCAACACATTTAAAAAGTGTAATAGACAATCAAATTATATATTTGATTGTCTATTACATATAATAATAATATTGATGATAATAATAATTTATTTATTTCAGATATTAAAAACAAATAGAAAAAAAAAATTACTCATACTTGCTAAAATTCTCAATCTGCGACACACCCAAATTACGTTGTATTGTATAATATGTGTGTAGGTGAAAGTATTTTAGTCTGGTTGTATAAAGAATGCGACGATACGTCACGCGCGATTTAAACATCTAGGTGTATTATCAATTTAATCAGCCAATTGACATTTTGAGTGCTCTTGAGTGGAGTTAGCTCAATGACAGACAAACAGGCATTAAAGGATTTATGTATGTAGCTACGTAACGCGACTAGCGTGTACGATGCGGCAACTTGTCAACAAAATTCATATCTTCACGTTTAGTGCGGTTTCGCCTTAAACCGCTGTCGCGTGTCTTTATTGTGTTGCCGAGTATTTACTAAAATTTTAAGTCGTTCTTGTCAAAGCAAACCAGTCTCTAGGCCAATATAAAACGTATGTGTGGCGACTATTTAGTTGCGCTTCAATTATCGTGTTGTGAAGGATACGGCAATGAAAAAATATTGTAGAAGAAAACTTTATCGCTTCAGGAATAGATAGGTACGTTATTTAATTGTATAAATGCCTTGATTATAAATAAATATTCAAAACAGATCAATTTAAAACCAAAACCTTTGTAATGTTCAAGGTTATATAAATTAACTAGTTAAACACATATAATGTCGTATGAAACATATAGGTTGTTTGCTGTCTGAAAAATTTGAATGGCGTCAGTCAAATATATTCACCACATTGTTAAATGCATTAAGAATTAGCTTCTTGGCATCGGTAGGTATGTGTACATTGTTCGTTGCAATTATCGGACTTAGAACTAAACATAACATGATATTTATCATGTAAATGCTTTAGTAAACATTATTAAATATGTACATATTGCATTTGAAAATAGCGCAAAATTGCTACTATGAAATACAAGTATGTTTTTTTATAACACCAAGGTATAAATAACACAAACTTGTTTGACTACTCACTAAACGTAAATTAGGCTAAAATGGGTACTCATTCATATCTTATCTCAGTTAATACCAATTAGTTACAATAAAAACTTGAAACACTAAACAGCATTCTCACGGGCTTTTTGATTTCAAATTATGATCATAATAATGCAAAATAAGCAATTCAAAGCTATCTATTTTTTACAGGCAGATATTAATTGATTGACGAAGCCTGCGGGAGTTGCATTTAATATTTCAAAGAACCAAATCTGACATTTGAATATTGGTTACATGTTATTTGATCGAAAATAAAAAAAAATAAACACTACATACATTTAAATTACAATTTGTAGACAAAATCTGTAAACCAGTGTTTTATGTTTACTTGGTTCTCAAACATTTTACCAGTATACGGATTTTGTCTACATGTCATTTAATATACAATTTAAAAAACATGTAGACAAAATCCGTATACTGGAATAATGTTTGAGAACCAAGTAAACATAAAACACTGGTATTGTATACTGTTTATGATCTTCCAAAGTTTCGTGAATAGAAGTAACAATGGATGTATTTTGTGGTATAACGGAACACATTAGTGGACTGTGTTGAGGAGCTGAGAGTTGTAATAATGTGTTTGGTTTAGATGAGTCGAAGCCCGCTGTGCGAGCCGGACTCGCGCCCCGCTCTCACCGTCACCGACATGGACACCGTGCACGAAGAAAATGACAATGACAGGTATACTATTCTATGCATCGTAATCTTATCTTACTATCTTATCTTATCTCATCTTACTAATATAAAAAAATGTGAAAGTTTGTAAGTTTGGATGTTATGCGGTTCTTTCGCGGCAAAACTGTTGAAATCGTGATAGGCCTATACCTTGGAATAGGACATAGGCTATATTTTGTTTTCAATTCAATGGTCTAATATTATAAAGTATGATGCTCTTTCACGGCATAGCGGCTGAACAGATTCTAGCAGGAAAACAAATAAGTTATTTTTCGAACTCCACGCGGGCGAAGCCGCGGGCATAATCTAGTAATATTATAAATGTAAAAGTTTGTAAATACTAAAGCTAGCTGTGTTCCGCGGTTTCGCTTGCGTTGAATTCATATATACATAGTGCCATCCACGAAAACGCGCCCCACTATTCTTCCCTATATTTTATGGTGTAAACCTTCCACTAATGTTTGAGTATTATCGGTACGCACTGATTACCTATGAGTGCACGCACACACTACAATTAATATACTCAGGTCGTAGTACTCCCTGCATCCCGCAACCCGCGCGACTAGAAATTGGTGAGGCGCGTCTTCGTGGTTGGCACTACCTGTACATGATTACTGCTCCACTCTCCTGCCTTCCTCGTAAAACGTAGTTTTAGTTTATTTTTTTATCGGACAAGTAATTACTGAGATTATCCTGTTGGAACAAACAAAGAAACTCAACTCTCTCATTATAACATTAGTCTAGATACATACATACATATCATCACGCCAAGTTTCTAACGGGGTAGGCAGAGAGAATAGAGGGCCCGTTCTCTAGATACATAAATGTATACATCGAAATATTTTTTATAACAATAAACATTGGAACAAAAACATAATACCGCACCAGTTTCTGCCAATGACAATGCTGAATTTTATTGACGGACTATTGTAAAATAGAAGTTGTCAAAACACGGGAAATGAATGTGTCGCCTCCCAGGAAGTTAGTTTTCGTCATAAATAGCATGCAGCTTGCGTTTAATTAAAGTTTCTTTCATTTCGTTACACGGTACTCCCTTTAGTATCACAACTCAGTCTTATCTCCTTATCTTAATACAAGATCGTTCGTGCATAATTTGTAGGTACGTTTTTTCATATCTTATGTGTTTGGGATTTACGTCTTAGTGTAGGTATAATATATCTCTGACGGAAAGTGGGTGTGTGGTTACTACCTATACACCTTTGCCTACCCCTTCAGGGACCCTTGTGGGAAGGCGTGAGGATATATGTATATATAATTTTATCTAAACTGTAGATTTACTTTCAAATTATTCTTTTAAACTCGTAGATATTGTGTTTTGAAATTGAATCCAAAAGTGTAGGTTTACTAGAATACGTATTTTTTTAAACTACAATAAATTTACCACAATTACTTACTTCCTAATTTTGTAGGTAGGTTTTTTGTAGTTTTCATTTGTAGATTGATGCCTAGGCACCTACACATGTACTAGCAAGAGACACATTCACATAGATATCCTGCGTATATATTACTGAAGAATACAGCTTCTGAATGTCAATATATGAAACTAAAGCCGATATTCAAAATAGGTTCAGTATGGATAGAAGGAAGCTCAGGAAGACATTTCCGGCAAGCGGATGTACATTTTGGAGATATTTCCAAGAATCTCGCAGTCGTAATAGTAATACCTAAGCTGTTGGGATTCTAGGTATCTTTACTTAAATATTGACATTACAGGGTGTATCGTTACCACCTTAAAAATTATTAATTATTTTCGCCATACAGGGTCAAAGACAATTATCAAGTCTCTACTCTCGTAGTTACTCTAAACCAAAAATGCGGCATGAATTTGTTACCACTACGTTTTAAAATGTATTAAGTAAATTGTACATTTCATTTTGATGTATATAGATCTAAGTAGAAAGGTATGTCCGGCTGAATAAGTACATATGTAGACTACAGTTTTCGTAACATGCTGTGTATGAGCGGAAGGATGAAATACACACAAAGAGGGATTTGGTGCAGTCGCAAAGAGCTTCGAAAATATTTATGACGTTTGATAGACCGCTTTGTGTCGAGCGATACACCTCACGCCGTCTGCCTCCCGCCTCCTTACGGCACTAAATTCCTTGAGGATACAGAATCGTGCATTCTCAAGATTCTCAAACAAACATATTTAAATTTCACTATACTCCTACAAAAGGGGTTGGCCGATTTTGAGTGTGTTTGAATGGGTCTCTGGAGAATTAGGAAATTACAACCGGACCGCGATCGTGTTCCACTTTTTTTTTATTTATATGAGTATCATATAAATTCATAAGACTGATACAAATGCATCACGCCGAGTCGTTCACGGGGTAGACAGGAAGAGAACTGTCACTACTCTCTCTACCTACCCCGATATTAATAGTAAGGGTTTATTATTGCGAGGAAAGGAGCAGTAAAGCCAATTAGCCAAGCTAGTCGTTAGTAATTCGTTGGTACCTTAAACTTCTTCACTGTCGTTACACTCTTGGCAGAGTGGTCGTGGCGGTCGTTTCTTGTGTGGCAAGCCTAACCACATGGCGCCATTCTTCTCGCAGCCGCGCGTCTGGTGCTTTACACACCTACCGTACCTTAAACATATGTTGTTGTTGTTGTTGTTGAAGGCCCTCTGCACCTCCGGGGTGCCATAGGACAACAACAACAACAATTTACTTAATACAAAAAAAAAATACAATAACTAACAAATATTATTAAAAGGAGTCCCTTTAGGCAGGGTTCCGAAGATACTGGCAGAATGCAGGTGGGGTCCTAGTGCTATAAGGCCATTTAAAGAAATAGCAAAAAGGTTGGTCGACATCATAGGAGACCGAAGAGCAGCTACCTCGGACAAAGAATTAGCCTAGCTATTCAAATGGGGAACGCTGCCAGTATCTTCGCAACCCTGCCTAAAGGGACTCCTTTTAATAATATTTTTTAGCTATTATATTATAACATATAATTAGAATTGACAATGTTGTTTCAGCGACGAGTCTTCGTACTCAGACCTGGGGAGGTTGCGCGACCGGACACGCGCTATGCTGGGCACGCCAGCAGAGCCTCTGGTGCAACACGCTCACTCACAACCCAACAGCCGCAGAATGTCCAGTGATATCGACTCCAAGCTCGCTGCTAATCTAAACACCAGGTTCACTATTCTTATACATATAAGTATTTTCGACATATCAGTACCTAATTACTGATGTTACCCCATACCCTAAAAAAATAATAACATTGACAGTGTTGCAATGTATGCACTTTGCACTATGCACACCAGGTGTATCAAATACTTGTATCAATTTTGTATAACGTAACATACGTAAAAAGCAGACACAGATTTATTCTATTCATGTTTTCTCTAATAGCAAATTAACGCACATTCAGTAGGGATGTGATATGATATTTAGACATATTTTAATTTTCATACATACATACATACATTCATATAATCACGCCTCTTTCCCATAGGGGTGGGCAGAGACCACTTCCACTTGTTACGTTCACTCCTTACATACTTGTTTCGCTTCGTCCACTTTCATTATTCCCTTCATACATTAAATTTTCATGGCCATATATAATGAAGAAGTTTTCAAAGGGATTTGAATGTCTATACAGACGTCCATCAGCCATTATAGCAGCATTCCGGCGTCCATCGCAAGCGTTAGCGTTGTGCGCCGCCACTCAACGCCGATTCCTATCGGAACTCTCACCACATTCCCGCGCCTCCGTTGCCTCCACCATACACGACAACCCGCCGTCGGCTGCTGAAATTATGGGACAGTAAGTACCCCAATTCAAGATGATAAAACTTTTATCAATTTAGTACTACTAGTAAGACAAACAAGCATACATACCTTCTGCTCGCTGGGAAAACAGTAAGGAACTACTATACGGCTTCTTTGAACAGCAGAAGTAGCTACGACTACGCCATTTCTATTTCTTAGTCACTTGGATATTTCTTATAAAGCTGTGGAGTGCACTCCTTGTATGAACTAGCTTGATTGCGAACCAGCGAATGACTTTAATCTAGAGGCACGGCGAAACGCACACCATAAATCAGGGACCGGTAGGAGAGCAAATGTCGGCGGCGACACGTGCAGCCGACAACGGCACATCTTCACCGCAACACTCACGGATAGTTGACACGGGGATGCCGACCGCACGAGAACACCCTGTTAATGCATTATTACGTTATATTACACGACCGGAAGGGACCATTCAATTCCATAAAATGATGTTCTTAATTTAAATGTAAATTATTCCTTTTTATTGTATTTCATTTGATTATATTGTTGGCTTAGTACAGCAGGGAGATTGAGGGCAATTTTAGATTTAAACACACTACCTAAGTTATTAATCTGGGTTACACTTCATGGCAAGTGGTATCCAACATTCATGAGAATATCGTCATAGAATATAGTTAGTAAAAAATTATAGTTAAAGTTTAATTGCTTATCTGTAATATAGACTTAAAACATCCTTTTGCATTAATAAAGAAGAACACTGAAATTTGTGCATGCCACCATAATTTACTAATGTCATGTCGCCGTCATCGGTCAAAGGCAACATTCTCCCGAGTCGGTAGTGAATGGAGAGACCTGGAGGTGAATAATATTCAGTAGGATAACGTCACACAGTTCGCATTATATCACCGACAATGCGCGGCGCCTACGTAGCGTCAACACTGTGCCATTCAAAAGCACTCCCTTTATTTGTTAATAGATAGACAGCCAAACAATACCTCTCTGAGCATTCACTGCAAACGAAACTGGATGAATGTAATTAAAATGTTAAAATGTTATTAAAATATTCATTTCCATCTTTTGTATTACTGAACTACTCGTATATGTTTTGTGAAGCCTACTAATATTATAAATGCAGTGTTTGTGAGGATATTTGTTCCTCTCTTACTTTAAAACGACTGAACGGAATTTGATGGCACAAAAATAGTTAATAAGCTGGATTAATACAAAAGATGTCTACTATACAAAAAAAACTAAATCTAATTTAACGCAGGTGAAACCGTGGGGTACTCTTTGGGCTAGTATATTTTGAATACATTCTAATTTTGTTTTCAGCGAAGCGCTTAGTAAAGCCTTGTCAGCTTTATACGCCAAGCTATTAGTGGTATTAGGATTGGCATTTCCTGTGACAGAAGTAATCGCCAAAGGAGTACCAGATGCTTACTATCAGGTATATATTACATTGAAAAGTTTACATTAATCATACGATTCATATGAAGAAACAATTACAAGTGTACATTTTTCAGGTGTTTTATTTATACCTATATTTGGTATCAGTAATTTTCGTCGTATTCCAGTACGTGAACATCATGCGTCAAAAAGCTGTTAAAATGATAATAACTAACTACGGTAAGTACTTACAACTTGAACTTATTTACACAAAACAATTAGAGAGCTCAGACAATGAGACCTACCGACATACGTACGTAATTAACCACATTTGCTTTACAAAATGAGACATTAAAATCACATCTCGTTTGCATAATTACAGCTGCAAAGAATAATATCTTCTTTAGTTTGCATCCTATTAACGTTTTCAGCCATTCGGAAAATGTACTAGGAAAGTATAATTATATATTTTTGGTATTCTATAAAGGTGGAAAATAAAGCCCGCACAAGGCAGGTTTCCGTTGCATACCATCAGACGCTTTAGATAATTGGAAGACTCACTCACACGATAGCGTATACATATATAGTTTTTTCTTGAGACATTATAGACTTCTTATAACTAGACTTCATATAAGTCTTCGCGATGGATCCGGGTGGCTTTTATCCGCGTATGTGGGAAATTCCATTTAAACGAACCTCGAAATTAATATCAATATCACTTGAACAATGACTCCGATTGCAGAGGAAACTGAAAAAGATGACAAAACCAACAAACCAGCCCCAGCAGAAAAACTAAAACACAAAGAAGCTATTTCTCGCTATGGCAGTTTCTATTTAAGGCTTGGAGCAATCGGTAAATACATTATAAAAACAAATATTTATATTGAAAAACTGTAAACGGAATAATATTTTTCAAAATAATTGCAGCATTTGGAATAGGATCCATGGTTTACAGTGGACTGGAATTCGGAGAATATTTTGAAATGACAGACAAATGTCGCTCTGTACTTGCCGTTATAACGCCAGCATTGCGAATGACATTAACATTAGCCCAGATGCAGTTTATTTTCTTAACAAACAAAGATATAGAGTCTGGCAGCTTTAAGATGATTCAAAGGTTCGGTTTCATGCATATGATTGCAACGAATCTGTGTGAATGGTTGTACGTACTGGTGGAGGAAACTAAGCACGAGATCCATCACCTGGAACACACGATTCTATCCTCGGCCAACCGCACCCACCATGAAGTAGAAGAAATGCCGTGTCGAAGAGCTAATATAATGGGTGCATTGTTGCAAAATGCGTCGCCTTTCCTCTTCCCTTGCACTATCGAATATTCGCTCATCTGTGCAGTTATATTTTATGAGATGTGGAAAGAGGTAATCGTTTGATTTTACTACTATTTACGTTTCTACTATTCTTTTTTTTAAAGAAAAGAAGAAGAAAAATTCCTTTGTTCATGTTATGTCTAATCTGCAGGTCAAATGCACTCCTGAAGATTTCGAAAGGAAATTCAATGTTTCCAAAAATAACACACGCAACAATTCCGTGACTCCGGAGAAAATTCTCCAGCAATTTGGTAATGCAAAAAGTTTATTATTTGTCATCATATATTACTTGAGGAAACTTGCGACGCTACCCAATGGGAATTTGGTAAAATAACTTGTCTTACGAAAACTTACGAGATTTTATTTATAACTTGAGATTCAGCTTAAAATATTTGCACATTAGTTTTGATTTTAGTAAAAAAAAACTGATGCAGTAAACACGTTTCAGAATACAATTTCTCCAGCCAAAAGATCTGAACTTCAAATTCTATTTCAAAATCAAATTATAGATGTTCATCGAAGTAATCAGTTTTTCAACTAATTAGTTTCTTTATGAGGCAAACAACAACATATTCGATACAAAATTATCAAGTCGTCCACGGATGTTTAACACGAACAGCTTTTTGTAGCATTGTACGTACGTAGGGCAAATAATGTAATAATATTTCTTAATTGCAGCTGGAATGCTTGGCGTGAGCTCCCCACATGGCAGCAGAGCAGCGCTACACCATTTCTCAGTGGATTGTTCTCATGCACATCGGGGACTGTTCGCCGGAATCCTTATCATCGTGCTTACTATCATCTCGCTTATCATGTTCTTTGTGTTGGCGAACACCCCTGACACAGTTATAGTAAATATTATTTCTTAAGGCTACTTCTATATTTTCACGCATTCTCACAAGGATCTCTGAAGAGAGAGGTGAGAGTACCACAACCTCATCTCGCCAGAGATATTTTAGGTGCCAAAGAGAGGTATGGCTAGTGTGTTGCCGTTTCTCATGCATGATTAATGTACATATATAGGTTTCGTCACGATGATTTCCTTCGCCGTCAAGCTAGTGGTGACAAATTTCTTTTTTATAGTACAAAGGAAACTCATTGGGGCTGGAACCTGCATTCTTGACATTGGAAATTACTCTTTAAATCTGTTTTTACCAATATCTTGTTCTAGGATGCTATATTCCAAGTGAACATATGCGAATTAGTCCTCTACACACTTACTATCCTAGCTTGTGTGGCGGCATTACTACAGATGAGAGCTTTGCCGTATAAAAGGAAATCTCAAGGTACCTGTTCTAGCCTCCTAATGTTTTATGTGTACCATAAAGAATCCGCTTAGGTAGGTTAGGTTATAACCTTGCTAGATGGATAGGAAAATTACAGTGGACGTAAAAATATCATAAGTTATATCGTTTTTTGTGGTTAATAATATATATTTATCTTCACGCCTTCCCACAAGGGTAAACAGAAGTGTGTAGGTACTACCCACTCACCCACATTACGCCGTAGATATATCTTAGACACCAACGATGGCATATCATCATATCAAGAAGGATAGATGGCGAGTATCTCCGGTTCTCAAGCAAGACTATAAATACGTCTTCGAATTTCTTCTCAACGTATCTAGGTTTCCTCTCCATGTGGATAGACTAGTCACTACACTTGTTCAGAAGAAGGAATAGATCATTGATGCAGTTGGGATTTGGACTTTCAAACTTTGTGCTGCAGGCCCCTGTTGGAACCGCTCGGCCACCATGGCCTATTTATATTTGTTGAACTAATTTTTCTTAAACATTTCTTGATAATAACACCGATCAAATATTTTACCCATATCGGTATGTATAATTTAGTTATAAAACTGAAAGCTTTCTTGAACGTAGCATGTTACTTTTATCTGCAAAGTTTTAAGCGTTTTATCGTATCTTCAGTATAAAGTATTTTTATTATTCTTTTAGCTGTGCTGGGACTTGACACATCTCTATTAATTTTGGCGCAATCTGGAATGTTCGTGTACTGCATGTTTAGCATGATTGGCTCTCATCACACGATGTACAGTGATAGCAGCACTGGTAAAACGGGATTCTTCTCAGAGTTCTTATCTCTAACCCAGGTAAGGGTTTTGTTCCGATTTCCTATTTTTTCAGTGGCATTGTTGAACACTGGTATTTTTATTCTTACATTGTTAGTTTAGTTGTTATTTATAAAAAAAATTAAGTTATCAGAATTGGGAACAAGAAGAACGTCATCACCTTTTCTACTTAAATACGTATAAGTAGTAAAAGCTGCACACAAAAACATAGAACACATGAGACGTAAGAAATTATATATGCATACCTATATATCTAGAATAATATAAATAAATATAAATAATCCGCATATTTAGACAACAACCACGTTTAATCGAAAAGTAGAACTATATGAAATACCACGAATGCAACGATTGCGCGATGAAATTATAAATAAGTAACGTCTATCGCGCTTGAATTACACTAAAATATAACTAAAGCTTAATACAAATTGAACATTTCACCTTTTTTGTAATTGCCAGACAATCCTACAATCGCTGTTTATAATCGATGCATGGTGGCGCCGCAGTAGCACTTCCGAGCAACGAAGAGAAAAGCCAGGCCGGCAGCTGGTGACATTCCTCCTCGTCGCTAACATGGCCATGTGGGCCATCAATACTTTAGAAAAGGTAACTTCTGGCATAATTATATTTCAATTATATTCCAATCTAGCAACTAAAATTGGAGCAGACCAGCGGTTATCATTATAGATATAATTACGAGATCTCTCTCATAATTTGAGCTACTTGAGTGGGTTAGTTATGGTCATACCTTCAGACCATAGAATACATATTTCTTTATAATACAGAGGTTACTAGCGCTTGATTTTTACAATTATCTGGAAGTATTATACCACCCTCCTGATTGGATGCGGTTTTTCCTAAGGCTTAGGCGCCGGTATGGCCAACCCACTCACGCATCACGTCACTAGCATAGAGTGTAGGTGTCGGTAGCGGTGTCGGAAGTATAAGAGTAAACGGCCCCTACTTCTGCCACTACGACCACACCGTAGGTCCACGAGGAGATGCTAAGCTAGTAGTAAAAAGACTTCTATATTTAAGGTAGGACTACCCAAGCTAATTTTGACTCGCATTCCATCCATATTTAGTTTTAATAAAAATACCATCGCATTCAATATCTAAGATGTTTTCATTTGATTTCCAGAATCGAGCAGAGTTCAGACCAGCGCACCTCGCGTTCTACGGCCCTTGGGCTTGGACAATAATCACACACGTGTCGATGCCCCTAGCGATCTTCTACAGATTCCACTCAACCATCTGCCTCTTCGAGATCTGGAAAAACTGTTTCAAAAACAAACCCATTTACTTAAACGTTTAATGCTGAATTATATAAATGTTTTTCGGAATATTGATCTTGATTTATACTGTCTACCAAATAAAAGAGAAAATGTGTATAACCTTAACAAATTAATTTACCTACCACCCCCACCCTAATGGCATGAATAGTATATATGTATGTAGATTTATCCTCATGTATAATCATGCCATTTCTGAAACTTTAATGAAATCAAAATACGAAGCTATGACTTCTGACTACATGCATGTTTGACCAAAGCCAGTTATTCTATCAATCAGCATTCAATTTATCGAATTAATTAGCATGATGAACTAAATATTGCCCGAAGACCTGATGACCTGAATGATAGGCACATCAATCAAACAGAGAATCAAATTCCTTGGCAGATTTTATTGAAATTCAAAGAATAGAATAAAGTCATATTTATAAAGAGATACGACAACGACGCAGGCTGTAACTTACAATGTTTGATATACAGCCCAGCAAAAAAAGATTTATACTTTTTTATATAACTTATCCCCAGTGGTATGACTAACCAGTTGTCGACCCTATCTTCTCAATCCAAGTCTATCGCTATCTTAAGACTAAAGATTACTAGCCTCTATGCCTATTCAATAGCCATATATCTCTTGAGCACTGGCCGAAGAATACGAACAGTATTCTCTTGCAAAGAGATCTGCTATATGCTCCGAGATACTGTCCTTCACTAACCCGTTTAAATCAGCTGCACAAATTAGGCACAGTGGATAGGATAATGTGGGAACACCAGCCGTTTGTCAGCCAGCTAGTTGGGAAGTTGACTTTAACAAGACATGCAGTTCTAACTGACAAGGCACAATTGTATTGTACGTGACGCTAGGAGTGAAATTAAAAATACAAAGCTAGTGATGTGATTCGAGTAGCAGCAGGATGTCAAATTCACGTGAAGCGTGATGCGACAATTAACACGTTGAGCGTTGCCTTTGTCGCCGGCCAATATCATACAAACTCCGCTAATTGTTTGCGTTAGCTACGCCGCTACAGCACGGGTAATTACTTTATGTAAAACGTGCAAATTAAAATTAATAGCCAGTACTCATTTCGCATTGAAAATAAGTTACTTCTGAAATTAAACAATGCGAACCTAGCCGAAGTCTATGCGTAGTTACGACTCTACAGCCCACATCAAAAAAGTTCCTCGTAATAGCTGGGGTAGGTAAATACCTATGTTGGATGGTATAATTAATAAATATGAGAAAATAATTACGCAAAGCCACTGCATGCTCGCACATGAAGAATGTGAATAGAGCGAAAGAGATCTGTAAGTCTAGAGAGGACCTTTGCTCTACTTATTCTGCCAACTTCGTCAGGAACTTGTCGTGAGTAAATATACTATAAATCATCAGTAGAACATATGTATAATGAGGTGATGGATAGCCATTTCGGTGACGTCACCAAGCATAGTAGACTTCCGCTCGCTCAACATCTAAGCTAATGTCGAGATAGTGACATATCATTTGAGATAGTATTCGATGTAGTAGGCATGCCTCAGATACAGTCGATTTTAGCGCTCAAAAGGACTTATACTTTATGATATTATTAGAACTTTAATTTATCACCGAGTTTTAATGGAAGATATCATTCAAGAACACAAGGAAAGGTACGTTGTCTTGCTTTATATACTTATGTCATTATGTCAATGAATATCCTCCACGAAGTTGATTATAGTATGTGGTACCTATCGCAGACGTATTTGAGGATTTTCTGTAAGGTACTAGCCCAGTCGGTTAAAAGCCGTTCAGAACTAGAGTTCAATTGTACTTTAACTTTCTTTAGACGTTAGTTTAGCACCACTTCGTATGAAGCATAAAGGGTTTAGCCTGCGGATGCGAATTCTGTTACTCCTGTGTTATCTTTTTGATATCATTCAAAATGGTATATTAATGAAAATGATCCAATTAAAACGCACGATGTTATCCCAGGTTCGCAGAGTCAAAGGATGTAAAACAGATTACATACGAACATGCATCACATCACTATCACCCAACTAGACATGTCAGCAGTACGCTGGAGCGCAAGATACGACATTCTCGGTTAGTATTACCATTGATAATAATGTATATTAAGAGGTTTTTGTTATTGAGCGCACCATGGAGTTTATCAGGAAGGGTGTGAAATATTTCTGCAGGAACGGCAACGCGCGCACGAACCATCGACGTTGAAAGCACCCATAAGCGGTACCGCTTACCATCTGACGAACGGAATGCATTAACTCAATGCTCACCTGAAAGCCAGAGAACAATGGAATGTCGGTGTCCGTATAACCTTCTCACCATATCGGTGATATTATAGATGAAAAAAAATGTATCAAGCGCTTCATCATAAAATGACTTAAGCCTTCCTTGTCAAAATCAACAAGGATTTTATGACTTTGCTTATTATCATGCGAAGCGTGTAGATTGCGATGATCCTTGACACTATTTACCTACTAGGATTCTAAAGCGCGGTTATATCGAAATAATAAGAAGGTATACGCATCAAGGGTATACGCATGTTAAATATTAATGCGTCTCCAATAGGTACTATGTATATTTAATACTGCCATGTCACATTGACCTAAAGTGAAGTAAGTAAATAAATAGGATGCACAAAAATCGTGAAACAATTAATTAATTAAATAAAATGGATTACATTCTGTACGTAATAGGTTTTACTGAAAATCAAGCATCGCGTAAATCCATATTTCTATGAAATAAATCATTTATGGTAAGTGAGCAACCGTGACAAGCCCGTGAATGAAAAAAGAAATCTTTATCACGGCAGTTGGACAAGCTAACGATTAGTTGAAGCATCTCCTTTAATAAGAAACTATGTTATGGAGACGAGAAACATGTTATTTAACGAAATCTAAAACACTATTTACGCAAAAGACCATTACTAGTTCTAGCATTTAAAGCTTTGTCTCTGCATACGTAATTTTTGTAGTTGTTCAGACATGCGGCTCTGAACACCAAATTATTATTTTATTTTATTTTATTTTATTGGGACAAAAAACTGTTTTACATTATATGTTCAGGTTAACCAGCTTCGTGGTACCAAATTGTGTTTGCATGATCTGGCTTGGCGGGATTACCTATTGGTTGAGTTTTTGATTTGTAGGACCAATTCGTGTGGATCCTTTTTAATGAGGCATTAGTATATTAACTGAATTTCACTTTATTATGCGTGAGAAATGTAATCCAGCATTATGCGAATATACTAATTTAATGTTGTGTGTTACAATACAAAAGGCACGAAGAAGTGAAAAAAATGTGTTACCTATGTCAACGTAGCATTTGGCGGTAAATTCGAATGTTAAGAGGAAGACATCTTGTAGGCACAAATTCTGTTAAGGCGACGTCGGTTGGTTCAGTTATGCCTGAACAGTAGTGGTAACAAACTAGTGAAAAAATAAGTATATTAGTCAGCAAATTGGAATAATAAGTGAATATAATCCAAATAGTTTTTCTAATAAAGGTGTTTGCAGTATATCCTATGATCAAACTACTCTAACCATAGCGATAATGCTATAGCAGTTGTGGAACTGCGGTGGCCGAATGGTTTAAGTAGTTACCTGCAAATCTCGAATACGGGTTCAAATATTAATGGTGCCAATGAGAATTCAAAAGTTATTAAAATTAGTATATACTCGTATAGGTGAGCTCAGCCAAAGCCACAACACGACACATTGTCATCTAAATATATCTCATGCTGAAAGAAATGTTATTACATGTCTGCCCACCCCTTCAGGCACCCAGGCACCGTGTGAGTTGTGACCGTTGTGAGTTCGCATAAAAATAGCTCTAGGCAGATGTTTCTGCAAAGTTGCAATTTGTTTCCTAACATATAAAGTAACACTCAAAGAAAATCTAAGATGATAGAAAACTACCAGGTAATTATGTTGGTACATAGTTAATTGCATAACGTTGCGTTGATAGCAAAGGGAGGGAGGAGTGGGTGGACGAAGCATGTGCCTCGTTAGGAAGCTGTCTCTGAAAGTGACACCGCTGATGCTAATTACCTTCGAGGATAAGAAGTTCTACCATAGATCCACAACTAGTAGTGGAAACGACTTTTTAAGTATATTGTTCGCCATGACCGCCAAAAATACTTATTTGTGTCACGAAATAACTCGTCATAGTCGCCAATATCCTCCATTGGCGAAAGAATCGCTAGAAAACCAAGTTTTTTACATAATAATAATGATATTATCATTATATAATATATATATATACTCACCGCTTTCCACAAGGATCCCCGAAGGGTTGGGCAGAGGCAGTATGAGTAGTGCCCACACATCCACTCTCCGCCAGAGATATATTTTAGGTGCCAACAGAGACGAGTCCATCGCCTTTACTCAAGCACGACTATACAGTCATTGTGTTGCAGGCAACTACTACTCGGCCACCATGTCTCTACCTACTATAAAATTAACCTAAAAATATTAAACATGTTCATAATCTACATGATTGTGTTATGGAAAGTTCTGCTACATTAACAATACTCCTAATAATTCGTGGTTTATTGCATAATTCCGGTAAAAAATACCCCAATCGAAATAATACATAAGAACAACGGTTACATAAAGAACAATTGGAGTTAAATATGTGTCACATGTTATGAGATTTTTAAGGGCATTATTTAATCTTTTATGCGATTGATACGACAATACTCATGTGTAGCAGACGAAACATTCGGAAACGCTGAATTGGTAAGATACGACTTATAGATAATGCAACAAGATTTAAATTACATACTTCTTCTATTGTGCAGGAAGCAAACCCAGTTGGTACCGACGCGACGTGATATTACATTCCATAAATCACATATGCACACACTAAGGTGCCAACAAAAAATCATCAATAATTCATCCGTACCGTATGTATCTTTTGTCAACACCGATAATTGGATACGAATACAGTACTCAATATGCAACATTTTGAATATCTCACATAGGTTTTTCTACATACTAGTAGTAATTCGTTACACCTGTTATATTTATAAATATATGCATGTGATTTTAACCCTGTAACAGATCATAACTAATTTACACTCGACACTTGACGTGTGACAGACAGGCATTACTCATAACGACAACGAGAACATCGGGCTCTTTTCATACAGTACATAATACGCTTTGCAAGACACAACATCTATAGATATTTAGTGTGTAATTATACATTTAAAAGAAGTGCAAGCGGCGTTTAAAATCCTCTTAGTTAATTGGCACTGAACGACCGTCGTGTGATTCTATAGAGCTGATGTAAATAAAACGTGTAGAGCGGTAATTGATGACGAAAAATAAGGAGAAATCCAATCAAAATGCATCGAAGGAGTGGCGGGAGAGGTCGGAGCCTCTCATCGCAGTGCCTGAGGATGAAAGGTGAGCGGACGAGCGCTTCATTAAAACCACTATTAGTCGATAAGCGCGCGCCCGAACAAAACAACTTTGGTGTAACATTATATCGACACCTGCAAATAATTATTGCTGTTTCTGAACTTCACTGCTCCGAGCCATATACCTACTTTAGATGCACGCTTGTTATGCCGACCGATATTATCGATAAAGATAGCTGGCTGGCTTGGGTACTTTAATAAATACTTTTATTAAATGTTACTATACCTACCCGACATTGAACATTTTCTATTGCCATTCGTACTTTCAAGATTGGACAGGCCCAGTTTTTAGTAGACGGTATTAATGTTCGAACTTACGTAATTATATTTACTCCATAGAAATAAAAATAATTCAGTTTTATTTTTATTTTCAGTTTAGGATATACTTTATTTGGATTATAGTAATCGTGACCTTTATTTTTATTACTACGTTACCTTTATATATATAATATCCTCACGCCTTCCCACAAGGGTCCCCGAAGGGGTAAGCAGAGGTGTATAGGTAATACCCACTTGCCGCCAGAGGTATATTATTACCTCTTATTTACCTGTTACCTTTACTATTTGGTTAAATTTAGAAAATTATTTTATCATCGTAAATAAAAACACATTAATATGTAGGTATTATTATTTAAATTTAACAATCAGCGTGTGTAAGTACAATGTAACTGTTAGGAACTATACAAGCTGGAATATATAAAAGAAAAATCAAAACCTAAAAATTGCTTTCTGAAAAATGGCGCCCCATCCCATCCTTTTATGATCTGCAAGCTATGAATTATATTGTGCGAGATTTTTATTTAATTCTCTATATGAATTGGATTATTTCAGAGAACACCCACCTCATTCTCTGCCTCGGTTAAGCGTGGTGATGCCAGCTAGCAGTGGCTCCAGCATAGACAATATAGCCACCCCTGCGCAGAGTAGACAACCGCTCTCACATGGCGAGTAAGTGTTGACCCAATTCAATTATAGTATTACTCCGATACATTATGGGTAGTTTTACCTTCATGATTGGTTATTTTTAGGAAACCTATAGTTTTGCTTGATACTCATGTTATATATCAGATATGTTCTACTTTCTAATAGTTATAGCTTATTATTATTATTAAACACATTGACCTGTTTAAAAATACGTACTATGTAGACGTAAGACGTACTGGTTTTGTTTGGGTGTAACGTCTCAAATATAAATTTATAAAACTTCCCTAAAATTTGCTTCAACGTTCAGTGTCCAATAGACACCACGCGCATCTACACCTAAACCTACGTTGAAATCCATTTAAATTTGTACCTATGAACGACTGTTCATAGGTACAAATGTTCATAGATACAATAAGTGAGTCTTGTCACTTGACTCGCCATCTTTCACGTTTAGATCTAAACATATCTTCTATGAAAAGCGAGTGCTATTTGTTACACTTTTGCCTTAGCCTCTCCCACCTCGGGAACACTAGAAACAGTGAGAAGGTATAGGCAAGCTATTAAAATGCGCATTATACGCATTGCCTAATTCATATTGCTGACTAATGACAAATTAATTAAATCATATTTCGATGAAATACTATATAACAACTTGTTCCATTAATTTTGTACGAAACAAATTTCCGTTGCGTTTGTGTTTTAGCTAGATTATAAGGATAATTGATTCGATATATCATAATATTTCAGTGAATCAATGACAGTGGTGCTATCAGCATTTTACGCCAAGTTATTAATAGTTTTGGGCATAGCTCTGCCTGTAACGAGTACAATACAAAATGAACTCTACACTAATATCACATGTGATGTAAGTATTACGTCTTAATTGTGTATAAAATCCAATTGAAGCTTAAGTCAAGTATGAAGTTCCTCAGATTTAAAAGTACTTTTGATAACGGTAATTGTTTTAGACCATTATATTTATTTCGGTTAATACATATTATGTAATGAGCCCTTAAGTAGGTGCATATGGACACTTCGCTTCTGCGTGAAAGTAATACATATTTCACTTGGATTTTCGGTCTCTGTATATAAGTTTAACATGGTTTTGTAAATTGCAGTTGTTCACAATGTATCTATACATCGTCAGCATGGTGTTCCTTGGATACACATTCTACCACCTTCGATTGGCTAAGAGGGATAAGGAAAAGGAAGGTAAGCAAGGAAATAGATGCGGAAGCGATGCACTCGCAGGGAAACAGTAGTACGCAGTTCACAATAATGCTGTAATATTCGTCGTTCTTTCTTCACGTTACGTAGGTGTATGAGATTCGCATCGGTTTGTTGTATTGCAATTGCAAGCAGCCATGCATTAAAACTTTTTTTATATGTTGGCAATATATATGTGGAGTGTAAAAGAGTGTACAAAAATTACTTTACGTAACCAAGAGATTTTCCGAACTTAAGTACAGTGATTTGTCACACCACGAGCTTTACCGTGAAAAAAACATCGTGAGGAAACCTGCGTACGTCTGAGAAAAAAATCAAAGGCGTATGTATAGTCGTGCTTGAGTAACGGCGATGGACTCGCCCTCTGCCACGTTGGCACCTGATATACCTCTGGCGGAAAGTGGGTGTGTGTGTATTACCTATACACCTATGCCTACCCATTCGGGGACCCTTGTGGGAAGGCGTGAGGATATATTTATTATTATGTTATTTTATATTTTCTGAATTCATACCAACATCTTGAATTTCGTAGCGTAGCCCCCGTACTCCTGATATAACGCCATTTATGACGTTGGTTAGGCTCAAACTATATTAAAATAATATAGCTTGAGTAAAGAGGTGCTATTACATCAGGCAATAAAAAAATACCTTGGCGGGACAATTCCACACAAGTTCCAAGTGACATAGTCCCAAATTTAGCATAGCATGTGCTATAGTAACTAGACAGCGTATACATATAGGTATCTATCTATACGTAAATACATAGAACATCTAAAACGAAGGATAGTCGTGTTCATCACACCAACATCAGCCCTCAGCGGGATTCTATTATTTTAGAGTTATCCCACTTATAATAAATATATTGTGCGACATACGGGGTATATGTTAGTCTATGATTACCTAATTGTAAACCGTAGAAATTTTCAATAAATAAATAATAAATAATACATATAAAATATTTTAGAGAACGCAAAACGTACCCGGTACGGGAGCTTCTACTTGCACATCGGCGTGGCCGGATTCGGTGTGGGCTCTATTATCTACTCGTGCCTCCAGTTCGGGGCCTTCTTCGACCTGTCAGGGGACTGCAGCCAAGCAGTGGTGGCCGTCAAACCGATCCTGCGAATACTCTACCTTGTTGCACAGACTGTCTTCATATTCTCATATACAGATGTAAGTACACACACAATAACGTACACAAACATATAATCACGCCGAGTCCCTCACGGGGTGGACAGACTAGAAGGCAGTTCTCACTGGACTTACAAACTTCTTTCGCTTCACCATCAGTTCCTTGATAAATGATCGCCGGTTTCGAGTACCCTTGACTTTCCAATCTACGAAGTTCCTATTGATATGATCTCGATTGTTGAACTATGATCTTCTTCACCTTTTTCTTCTACACACTTTCGTATTGTATATCTATTTCGTTAGTCTTTTTTCACTCATACATGCTATATGTCCAAACTAGTAACATGCCTTTCATCATATTTACTGTCACACCCTCGTGAAATGTAATGTAAATAATAATGCAAGTAATTATTAGCCGGATTAACATATATAAACTTGGTATATATTTATTTTAGAAAAAATCTACGAAATAAATCAAATTTTACGCGGATGAAGCCCTGAGGCATAACTTATAGATTACACTTTTAAGTTGAATCTGTAACGGTTGAATTGGTACAGCATAAGTTTTGTGTGGTTTCTTAGTAGTAGTGATTATACTAGCATTTGTCGATATGGGCAAGCTAAGCAGGTTTCATCAAAACGGTAGATAACTACTTATGGGTTTTTTCTCTAATACCTTTAGAGTTCGATCGTTTCTCAAGGAATGGTTTTAATAGCGGAAAGATCACATCCACTTATTACGGTAAACAATCGGCAACACGCAGTTACTTATCGATCACACTAATGTTTGTTACCGGCGGGAAACGAATCGCAACCGCTATGCAATGAATGGACTTCGTCTTCATTTCGCAATTAAAATAAACAAACATACAACTAAAAGGTTCTATTGTCTACTCAAATTAGACGCTCACGTCTTTTTAATAGTTCACTCGGAAACGTATTGTGCTAATAATTTTACACGACATGTGATCGTGAAAGGGAATAAACCCAGAAGTATTTATTTACCTACTGAAGGACTAAGTGAAACTAGATCACGTTTTATAAATACTATCTTTATATATATAATTCTTCTGTATGTGTGTTTGTGAACCAGCTCCTCCTAAAGGATTGGCCCGATTTGGATGAGATTGTGTGTGTATATTTGAGTGGGACCCTGGATGGTTTGAAACACGGACGGCGCTGCATTCGTGTTTCAAGAGCTTTGTTTTTTATTTTATCACCTAGCGAAGCTGCGCGGGACAGCTAATATGGTATAGCTTCATTTAAGTTAGCTATGACAGGGAGGGCACAAGTGAATGTTCCGTTTAAAAATGGCATTCACCGTCTGGGGTAGTAAGCACGGTTGTTCCGGCAAGGAATTCATTTGTCTATTATGCTACTAGCACAGCTTCTCCACCTAACATACAATCGGCAATATAGGAAGGACGAAGAAGTGTATAGGAAATACCCACGGTAAATTTTGCCGGCCCTATATTTTAGGTGCCAGCTCTCAAGCTGGACTATACATCGATGTATTCCTCACCGAAAAATTCGTGACTAAAAATATTTCTAATAAATTTCCATGTCTTTGATGTACCGATATTTTCAGATATTGGACCCGATGCGGGGCGTCGTTCTAGACAGATTTGGTCTGATGCACCTGATAGCAACAAACGTGTGTGAGTGGCTGAACGTTGTGGTACAAGAGACAAGGGACGATATTTTCACAGTAGCCTATGGTCGGCCAAACCTCGTACGCTACGTCAACATCAGTGGTCACTCTGAGATCGACATAGTTGATGAAGTGGACAACGTCACCATAGTGCAAGTTCTACCTCCACTTTTAGAAGCAAGCAACGACAGTATTATGGCAAACGTTACTGATAAGGTTTTAAACTTTACCATTCAACCTGACATTTGGGTGTGCAACGTTTCAGATATGATCACCCCATTGATCAGAAGTGTAAATCCTTACTTGAGACCATGTGGGGTGGAGTACAGTCTGCTGTGTTCCATCATCATAGCGGTAATCTGGAATGATATTTGCACAGTACCTGGATCGGTAAGCGTTACTATTATTAAAACCCACGATAAAAAAGAAACTTTTTCTTTTTTGTCGGCCATATATGATAGACACTAGTTTATTTTAGTAAGCAATATATACGCCTTGTATTTCATATAAACGTGTGACAAAAAGCGATTCCGTTACTTTTGCTGTGCCAACCAAATTCAAAATTTTAAAAGAAATCTAAAAGACATATTAAGTCTTAAATTTCTTCTCAATCTTGTGCGGATTTCCTTCACCCTAAATTCATATCAATTAATAAACTTTAATTAAATTTTGGATAATGTACTAGTACAGATCGTCTCACCGGGGATTAAATCTGCAGCAGTGGCTTAGCCATTACTAAACCTCTCGACCACCACGGCCCTAAATGCTCCGAGGCTAGAAATAACGAGTGTGCGATGGATTCGATGTTCGCCTTATAATAAGCGTTTCTCTCCGTATCTAATTGTCAGGGTCGTCAAACAGCTCATCGAAGAAGTCCTATACATACATACATACAGACGTACATTTGTCTGTAATTTCACTAAGTAATTACAACTCTCTTCAAACTAAAGAAATCTCGTACTTATAATCATAATTATTTATTGCTGTTCCTTTTCCTTTCTTTATTGATATTATACGTATAATATCAATAAAGATATAAGTTATCTTATACGTATAATATCAGGGTATACAGTGGACCCTGTGGGGCACAGCAACTTAAGATTATAGTGTTTATAGTGCAGAATATGATCCTTAATTAACAATCTCGGTAATACGATGTTGTATCTTAGTAATATTATAAATGCAAGTTGGTGAGGCTGTCTGTTCCTCTTTTACGAAAAAGAACCAAAATGAAATTGATGGCACGTGGATGCATGAAGTGGATGGCACAAAGATAGATCCATTATTAACTGGCTTATTGAATATGTGATTTTATTCCGGAAAAAAATAATAAATAATCTTTTTTTTTATATAGAATGAATACATTATATATACATTAGCTATTTACGTTGCGTGTTTTGTCTTATCTTATACATAAAGCATATTTCTACCAAACACCGTATATATTTATATAGAAAATCATAAAGAAGTCAGTGTCCAATTCTGGAGTGAATAACAATGGCAAGCAATGTTGTGGGCGGGTGAAGTCAAACAACCACTTCTCAGTGGACTGCGGGAGCGCGCACAAGGGGCTCTTCGTGGGCATCGCAGTGTTGGCCGGCACCATCGTCAGTCTGATGCTCTTCAACGGACTCTTCCAGAATCAAAAACACGTCGAATTGGCGCTCTTACAGGTCTCTATCTATAATAATTATATATCCTGACGTCTTTCCACAAGGGTCCCCCAAAGGAGTAGGTATACCCACTTTCCGCCAGAGATATATTTTTGGTGCCAACGTGACAGATGGCGAGTCCATCGCGGTTACTCAAGCACGACTATACATACGCCTTTGATTTGCTTCTCAGATGTATTCAGGTTTCCTATCGATAGTTTCCTTCACCGTAAAGCTTGTGGTGTGACTAATTATAACTGTACTTAAGTTTAGAAAAACACATTGGTACAGTCGGGATTCGAACTTGCGATTTTTGTGGCACAAGGCAACTACACGCATCACTCGACCACCACCGCTCATTTTCATTATAATTTTATTAAAATTTAATAATATCTATATGTATATGAATTTAACTACCAATTCAATGAATTTAAACTCTGAAAAAAAGTGACCTAGTGTATGGCCCCTATACTATATACCTACAATATAAATAACAGACAGAAGAATATAGGTACCTAAATGTATAAGCAGAGGCAAGCCATAATATACAATTGCAATTATAATTCAAGAGCTCGACAATAAAATTTGCTTAAACATTCTTGATTTATGATTGCAAATTTATGTCATGGTAGAGTCCAAGGTCTGTAATTGTGTATACATTATATACATGGTAACCTGGATGCACAAATATCATCACTTTTTAACTCTTCTATTTAAACTTTTTTTAATAGATTAACGTTTGGGAGAGTATCCTGTTCATAATAATGACACTAGGATCTGGCGCGTGCATTCAACGGATGCGCACGTTACCACTTCGGAGACCTGTATCAACAATGCCCCTGGAGCATGCCTTGCTTCTGGTCACACAGTGCGGAGTCTACCTTTACTATCTATTCCAAATCATCGGAGCTGGATTCCTATTGCAAAGATATCCAGAAGGATCACAGGCTACAAGGTAATTTGAGAATATTATGCCTCTACATCCTGAAATTAACCATACATAGGTACATATACATATCATCACGCCGAGTCCCTAACGGGGTAGGCCGAGAGAATAGAGCGCCGGTTCTCTCTAGACTAGACTAGTTCTGAAGTTAACTACACTCACAGACTTCTTACACCTTTTCATGTATCAGCCAGCTATGTTTGTTATTGATATTATTTTGCTTTCTCTCCTGAGTATCATTTATAATTTCGGACCACTCTCCAATAGATTTTGTGTAAGAATCTTAATAGGTAAGTCTAACAAGTGTATAGACAATATATATAAATATTATAAAGAGAAGTAGCCGTGGTGGCCAAGTGGTTCGAGTAGTTACCTGCGACACAAAAATCGCAAGTTCGAATCCCGACTGTACCAATGAGTTTTTCTGAACTTAAGTACAGTGATTAGTCACACTACGAGCTTTACAGTGAAGGAAAATATCGAGAGGAAACCTGCATACGTCTAAGAAGCAATTCAAAGGCGTATAGTCGTGCTTGAGTAACGGCGATGGACTCGCCATCTGTCACGTTGGCACCTAAAATATATCTCTGGCGGAAAGTGGGTGTATGGGTATTACCTATACACCTCTGCCTACCCCTTCGGGGACCCTTGTGGGAGGGCGTGAGGATATATATAAAGAGACCGAGTTCGTTTGTCAGTAACAACTAATCCAATTAGAAATATGTCATGTCGGCAGAATAATCTCCCCGCTGTGCGCAGTGATCCAGAGCTCGTGCCAGACCCTCCTTGTGCTTGACGCATGGACGCGCCGCTGCGCCGGCACCGGTCGGCAGCGCCCTGGTCGCCAGCTGGTCACCTTCCTCCTTGTCGGGAACTTCGCCCTCTGGCTCCTCAACAGAGTCAAGAACGCAAGGGCGGAGTTTCACCCACTGCAGGTGGCTTTAACGTGTTTGTTTATCACTCTGTTATTCACTAGAAGTGCTTCGCTGGACCAAACTCGGAATTTACCTAAATTTAGTTTAGGTAATGAAATATGTGTGTGTCATAAAAAGGAACTCTTTAATAGCAGCATGATCAGAATCAGAATAAAAAGTAGTTCTAATGATACTTAGTCCATCCATCCATCCATTAAATTATTAATAACTTATTTTTATACAACAAGAGTGGCAAACACGCATACGGCCTACCTGATGGGAAATGGTTACCGTAGCCTATTTCCGCTCACGATACCGAAATATCACTTGCGCGTTGCCACTCTGCGTTCGGAGAGTTATACTATGTTGACAGCATAATGGGACTAATCCCACTGCTGTCAACACAATATAACAACTCTCCCCCTACCCAAGGAATCATTATTGGAAAACTCATTCACAATGTAGGAACACAACACAAAAAAAAATGTTATTTGGCTACGGATCTATATAAGGTGGAGGTCCTGCCCCAGTCAGGCAGTTCGAATTTGGGAACGGGACACCCGTTATGCCCATATACCCATTTTATGATTTACTGTAGGTATATCCATGTTTTAATTCTGATATGGCTTTATAGTACGTAAACGATTTAGATATCCACCCGTATATTTTCGATGAACTGAATAATACTTAACTATTCTATACCTACATATGAACGTAGGAAATATTTTCATGATCTACATACATACATACATATAATCACGCCTCTTTCACGTAGGGGTAGGCAGAGACCACTTCTTTCCACTTGCTACGATCCTTACATACTTCTTTCGCTTCGTCCATGACCATTTTCATGACCTAAGCTAAATATTATCAGAGAAAACTTATTAAATACCAATAAACGTAGATGGAGTAGATATATATAATTCAGTAACATTTCTGTGGATTTGGTAGTCGGATACTTCGGACTTCGGAGTACCAGAAACTGATATCGGAATATATATGTATATGTTTTCTGTGCAGATGGAGTTTTACGGAGTATGGGCGTGGACTCTCATCACTCACGTTTCAGCTCCACTCCTTGTCTGCTACAGATTTCAAGCAACTGTCTGCTTCTACGAAATATGGAAAAACTCTTATAAAAGAAAAAAAGATTATATAGATATTAGTACAGATGGACTAGAATTAAAAAATCATGTAGCCTAAATAAATAATTGCCTCCATTGTTTATTTTACATTATTGTCACTAAACACCACAATTTATATCTACATATCTATATTGGAGTGGTTAGTTTTGATTTTAACTAATACTAAGATGAAAATAAATTTGACGTAGGTAGATCTAGAGTAACATTTGTGAAAATTTTCATAAATACGGCGATGGACTCGCCATAGTCAGATATTTCTCTGAACTATAACAGAACCCAGCCGTGGTGGCCGATTTATATTGTAGGCAAATGCTCGTAGCATTTGCCTACAGTGAGTTTTTCTGAACTAAAAAGTAGTCACACCGAAAGCTTTACGGTGAATGAAAATATGGAGTGGAAACCGTATATTATAATGAGAGACAGCTATGGCCACCCGCCATCTGTCACGTTGGCATAAAATATATTAAACTTATTATCTTTATCCTAAATTTAAATTTAGGATATATATATATTTATAGACTCGCTAGAGCCAATATCAGAAGCAGACGACAGATAGTTAAGATAATCACTACCCGAGTACAACCGATTGCTTTTTATTCAGGTTGTAGTTATTCTGCACTAAATACCAAAAATCAGAGTAACAATTGAGTAATTAATAACATGCAATAGCTATTCGTCGGGTTTATCCTCCGCGAGCCTACGTTGTTCCCAAAGATTACAATGAGTATACATTGTAATCTTTGCAACTAATACAACTAATACAAATGGCGTAAAAATATTATAACTACCTACTTACTTCTCTCTGCCTACCCCGCTAGGGACTTGGCGTGATGATATGTATGTATGTATGTACTTACTTCACCAATCTCCCACAAATTTATTTGTATTTTTAATAGACGAATATTTTATCAGCAATAAGCATAGACAATTTTTCTTATCCGTCTATTTCAACAATAGCCTGTGGATATACATTGCTTCAATCTGTTGTGTTCCTGTCAAATAAATTTGTGTACAATATTAACTTTACTCATTTTAGATTTTGAAAATAAGGTTCTCTTATAAACATGGCTTCAGTTATGGATGTCGATGAAGAAGAAGTGGAAATGCCTTCTTCCAGCAGTGGCAAAGGGGACAAAAAGAGATTTGAAGTAAAAAAGGTAATTATTAACGCCTAAGCTGGTCCCATAACGAGATACGTAATTTCCTTTGTTACTTTTACTTATTATCGGTTTTAATGATTTCAGTGGAATGCTGTCGCTTTATGGGCATGGGGTATGTAATCGATACAATATTTCCATCAATTAATTACACAAAAATAACCTATAAATGCTTACTCATTCTCAAACAATAGACTGCCAAATCCATCTGTGTGGTTTACCAACTATGTATATATACCAATATTGGCGATGTAATACCATTTTGCAATAAAAATCTTCAGTATGTTTATTAAACAATTAATTGGCTATTACAGATATAGTAGTGGACAACTGTGCCATCTGTCGCAACCATATTATGGATCTGTGCATAGAGTGCCAAGCCAACCAAGCATCAGCTACCAGTGAGGAATGCACAGTGGCTTGGGGTGTTTGTAATGTAAGATTGTTTCAATGACTTCAGTATTTGAAAAGCAAACTATGCTTGCTTTTTTCAAATATTTTAAATGATTGCATAGTACATTTCGTATTGATTAACTTGTTATTGTTTCAGCATGCATTTCACTTCCACTGTATTTCACGCTGGCTCAAAACCCGACAAGTTTGCCCTTTAGACAACAGAGAATGGGAGTTCCAGAAGTAAGTGTATACCTTATGTGTGCTTTTGACAACAAAAGGTTTTAATTTTTTAAAGTAAAAATTAACACATTTAACAACCATACACACTGGTATGGTTCACTCGTACATAAAATGAGTTTGCAGTATTATAAGAGCTATGTAGCAATTGTTTTTACTAGCATTAATGGCCATTCTTTGCTAGTGTTAATGTATTCTCTCTTACAGGTATGGACACTAGAGCAAATAATTCCATCCGTTCTCCACAGCAGCAGAAGCCACTCACTATAATACTAATATGAACATCGGCTATCCAATGTCAATAATGCATTAAGTTCTTAAAATAAATTAACTATAAAGTACTAAATTTTTTGTTATTAATTATGCAAATTTTGTAAATTGAGTGTATTAAACATTTTAAGAACAAAAAAATAGTAAACTATCTACCAGCATAACAAAACATGTTTATTTTTTGGTTATTATTTTCTGTCTACATTATTGGAGTTAATAATAAGGAAAAATGTCATATAAACAATAAAATCAAAAGAAACTTGAGGCAATTTATTGTGATAAGTATCTAAATGAAAATATTTTATGGTGACTTATTTGTCAACAATGCAACTTGTTTTCATCTAACTTACATTCACTATTCCATACTGGAATATCACAAAACTAGTCATAAAACTAGCATAGTTTTACAGATAACTACAATACATATACATATGATTCGGCCATGAACAATCCAATGTGCATAATTGATTCTTCCTGAGTTACATAGCCAATCAGTTATATATACAAATAAATTTAGAGCAGTAGCTTTTGCAGCATGAACACATGAAAATACATAATTTTATGCAAACTGGTATCATGTTACATAAAATTAATTAAAAGCAGCTTCACTGTTTGATGCCACAATACTAATTCTACATACTTTGTACCTTTGCACTGAAAATATAATTTTACTTAATTTGCCTTATTAATGGAGTGCTAACATGAATATGCAGTCTTAGGCTTAATATTACATTATATTTTCGATCTCATTGGTTTGTTCAGCAATCCATTTTGCTCAGAATAATTAACGTTGTATGTTCATTTATATTCTTAATTTCAGAAAATAATGTGAGATCAGTGGGCACATAACCGAGTGACGAAAGTAGGAGGGCGCAAATACATACTGAATTAGTTTAGTAGTTACATTAAGTACGCACGCATTAATAATATTGGCTGTATATTTATTTAATTTGTGTTGGATGTAAATTTCGTAATATCCTATTTAGTCCTTTAAAAAAGCCTTCGCACTGTCCAAGCAACATTATAAAATTGAAACTGGTTTTCAGAGTTACGTAATAATGTAAGGTTTAGTTGTCGATTTAATAGGAAAAAATTGCGTCTCGCATTTCATCGAAACCTCAAAAGCAGCCTTCTAAATATTGGTGCACCTTAGAGCCTAAAAAATTTTAAATTATGTAGTTACAACCGATTTCAAACTTAAAATAGACAAGTCAACCGAACGCTCATAAATTAACAGATAAGGCTTAAAAGTGAAATAATACCCCTTGTGCTGCATAAGTATTTGAAAACGAATTCATAATAGACTATAACTCAGGCATACTAACCTCATGCTAACTACACTTTGTATTCCGTGAAAATATAACTAAGCCACGATGGTTTGGTTTTATTTCCACCGAATATTTTCTTTGAATGTAAAATCTTTGTAAGTACAATCGTAAAGGGGAATACGCTTCGCTAATATTAAATACTTAACTTTAACCCTCAGTCATGTGCCTCAATATTTTTTGCGTAACCGGACAAGTTAAAGGCGTTCTCATCCGGATAAACTAAATAAAATAGTTTCAGAATCCGCATGGGATATCTAAACAATAGTGGACTACGCTCAAATATTATTTGGTACCACTAACAATACGTATTCATTAAAGTACCTATATAAATAGTTTCCTTGTAGATCCTAATTTGAACCTATTCCATATTTTTATCATACAAAATTCATAGTTTTATAAAACAATTTATATAATGCAAATAAACCTAGCTGTAGCAAAATTTAAGACTATTACATATATGTTACAAAATGCAAAAGCATTTGCCAGCAATTTTTGTTGTGACACCAATGAATGAACTATCTTTTGAATCCCATCCGAGCCTGATTCCACGAATTTCTATGTTCATCAAGTTTCACACTGACAATAATAATCAAATATTGAAACACATTCATATACTCAGTCATTTTACCTTTAGTCCAAGTTTCATTTATTATAAAAATTGGCTCAATAAAGTAATGAAATAAAATATGTGATGATGATATTGATGAACAGAGAAAGACAGTTAGAAAACGGGCTGTGAAATGCTTTTTGTGCTAATGAAATAAGTAACAACTTTTCAATATTTTGTTTTAATAAATAATTTCTTGGAATCATCAAATTAAAATTGATGCCTATCACACAATACTCAAATATCCGAACTTCACGTCATCATCATAATAAATACTAGATAAAATAAGTCTAGTCAGTGTCAATTAAACTAATAATTGAATAACGGTGGAAAAATAACCATAAGGTAATTGCGGCTGTCAGTCTGCCGAAATAGCAGGTGGCAAATCAATTGTACGACTTTCATTGCCGAATATTAATCTTAAGCGTTTCATCGGAGGCAGGGGACGGACTGGGCTGTGTTTTCGATGACGTTCCTTGGAACGGCGGCGCTTCTTGAAACGGCGCGCTGTCTCAGGATCGACACCCTCAAGCCGCAGCACCTCGTACTCTGGCGCCTCAGGTGGGCCACCACAGTCAAGGACCTCCTCCACCACAGGGCTGCGCTTGACTCGCAGCGTTAGTTTTAGCCCGCGCCGCGGCGGCGTGCATGGACACTCTCCGCTCTTGTTGGAGTTATCCGCCAGCCAGGGCGGACCTGACTCAGATTCTTTTTTACATTCCTCAGTCCGATTTGATACATCAACTTTTTGACTCTTATTCAATTTGCTATCCTTAGATTCACTTGGGTTAACATTTTCTCTAAAATCATAAATCTCACTTTTCAAACATGAATTGTTACTTAAACACTCTACTTCTGGACCTGTTTGCTCTTTAACTATTGAACTACTTTCTGAAGTCTCCTTCTTCACCTCTGTTACAGCTTGTACTGTGCTGTGCGCCACAAGTTGCTGTGGAGATTCTTTTGTATCACAATCTTTCTGTGTATGGCCTAAATGGGTGTCAGCAGTATCAATAGAATCCATTTCATGGGTTCCTTGTAGGTTGTCATGTGAAGGTTCTGATTTAATCATTAAGTTATTACTGTCTAAAGAGCTGGACACATTAGGCTCTTCCTTGGGTATGTCAAGAATATTCTCCAACTTACTCTCGGAATTAACTTTAGCATTATTTCTAACTTTAGTACAAGTAGGCTGTGTACATGTATCTAATAGGCGTTTGTGACTTCTCAAAACAATTCCTGTGTGTGAGTCCCGACTGCTTCGTGAGCTGGTGGTGCTGCAGCAACGCTCAGGTGCTCGCCGCTTAGTGGGGCCAGCTGCACCATTGGCCGCACGCCCACTGTCCGTCCGACGACGTAATCTCTCACCACGACTAGAAGTAGAAGATTCCCTACTTCCTTGTGAATTTTTAGGACCCTCCATCACATCTGCAATACAGCCTTGAGCTATTAAAAGCTCAGCATCATATTTTGTCAAACCTTTTTGTTTCATTTCCTTCATACTAAGTGGTGATACTATATTAGAATTCTGTCTGTTTGATATTCGAGTTTTCTCTGAGTTTTTCCCATTAATGGCTTTTGGAGGTTGTTTTGCTTTTGTCCTATTTATTCTATTATCTGTTTCTCTAAATCTATATCTTGTAGCTTGCTCATCACTATTTGCATTTTTGACAGAGAATGCACCCTTGCCTCTTCTCTCACAGGTCTCACATTCACAATAACAATTGGCATTCCCGAAAAAGTCTTCACCATAAAAGCAAGTTATCTCCTCTCCAGCTTCAATGTCCCTCAATACACGAACAAAAGCTTTACCACGATCCGTGGCTTCAAAGGTACAAGTAGGTCTGCAGTCATGGTTAATATATGCTGCAGGCCCCAGCCACAGCTGGGCACAATTTTTTCTACAACTGTACATTACTGAAAAGTCATTCTTTCCTGGATGAAGTAGTTGTTTTTCCTCCTCATCTGTCATCTCAGCTATACATCCTACCAAAAAATCAATCCTCTCATGCTTCAAAAATTTCTTAGTGGTAGAAATTTTAGCTCCAACTCTACCTTCTAGAGAATATCTATAACAAGGCTCTATGACAAAGCCAGCTTTATTATCAAAAACTCTCAAATAACGGTATATCTGAAATGAAACATGCATGTGTTAGATAAAAAAACAAGAGCTTATTGATACTAGAATACAATCAAATGCAAATGCAATAAACTACACATTTGTATACTGACATGTTCTCTTAATTTGCTCTGTTGATGTTTATTTTTACTAAAATGTCTTGGCATCCATTCCCCACCGGCTAGTTTTGTGTATGCTTTATTATAGTCCTGGGTCTGCACAAACTCTTTAATAATGTTCTTCAACTCTTCTTTATTTGTTTTTAGTGGCCTGTAGCGAATATTCATTTTGTGTGTGGTAATGCCAAGGTATGGGTCCACAATGAGAGCTGTCGCCAGGTCATCGTACTCGGACAGCTCGCGAGGAGTCATGCCCATCGGTTGCATCTTGTGGAGCACTTGCCGCCCTGGGTACGTTGTTGATCCAACAACCATTCTGAACACCTGAATAACAAAGGACGCGACTATTTTTAATTAACACCCGCTAGACAATAAATACACAAAACATTTATCACAACTGAACATCATTTAAACTAGAACCTAATCTTTATAATTTTTTTGTCAATACATCACTGATGTTTTATCTAAAACTATAATTTCTAAATTATAAAAGGACAAACATGGCGGCCGAACACGAACCCAAAAATCGACACGTCAAAACTTTGACACTATTTTTTGATTAGGGGGCTTAAATGAACAATAATTTAATCACAAGCATATAAAGAATAACTAATCAACTTTAACTTACACTAATTTAAGTCATTGAATGTTCGTAAAATTCATCATTATTATGAATAACAATTTCACTATCTAGAAGCACTTTCAGACGCTAACCGCTAGGTTATTTACATAAAATATACATATCAGATTTGTTCAATTGGAAATTTTATTATTAACTTCATGCTTATTGTTACGCGAACTAAATGTGAAACAAATTGAACTGAAACAATTTGAAAATAATTCCCAAGGAAAGCTGAAAAACAACCATGTTTTCTTTCGTACACTTAAATTCATTCATACCACTACAGTGCATTTACAAAGACAAAAAATACACGATTTCAGCCTTACATTATGCCACTGTGAAATGTCTAGACAGTGTAGTAGTGACTAAAGATAATATCTTTCAAATACCAATTTTGATTTTAATTGATGTATTTCAGATACGCTCAAACTATAGTTTACGATTCAATCTCATCATTTATGTATAAAAATACGTCAAGGTCAAATACTAACTATCCTCACAAACTAGTAATTTCTAATCTACTTGCCAGATTTATATTCTGTCGCTTTAAATGATGAACATCAGGCTTAAATATTTTGTCCGAATGAAAAACTATTAAACATATGCATATATATAATCACACCAAGTAAATAGGTACATTAGTATCGCATAGTAGTGCTACTTTAAGAATCCTTTTGGATTACTTATTTAACTTTGTTTATATAAAAAAGTTGTTTTGGCAGCTGTCGTTAGTTAAATATATTTTTTATCATATGACATTGACATTGACAATGACAAAAGGTCCTCTCGATGGCGGAATATTCAACCTAGGTACCCCTATTTACATACATATTCTGCATTGAATGATTGAACTAGCCTTGAGTCCTCGAGACGGCATCAATATTAGACGATAACATGTTTATCTTATCAATGCTTTAGTTCCTTACATGTCTCTTATTTCTTTTGTATTCCTCCAATTAGTTCACTCATAATTTTATGGTTAAGTTTTGAACTATAAACTTAATTGCTTTGTAATTTGTTGACTTGGTAAGTAAATTATAATGTGTTTTGTATGATTAAATTTACTCTGATTTAACCATTTCTACAATCTGCGATGCGACATATTAACGTGTTTACAATTTCATGTGTTTGAAATTAGAACGAATAACTTAAATATAAAAAATCTAGAGTATTGTAAAAAAAATAAGGTTTTGTTTATACAATTTATCGAATATAATAACATAAAAATTAAAGTAATTTTTTATATTATATAAAAAATAAGTGCCAAACTTATTATATAATTTAAAAAATTACTTTAATTTTTAAGTGTTTTTAAGTGGCTCAAACATAGATGATGCAACTTAGGTCGTAAGTACTTACATTCATAACAATGTTATGTACTTAGAACAAAATGTTCTGAATATGAAAAATATTATGATTTTAAATCCTCTTTAATGCAATGATGCCTTAAGTACATTAATATTGTTAAATAGGTGTGTTCCTATTATTTCCCTGTAATACTAGTTGTTGATGACAAGAGTACTGTGTATGACTTAAATGTGTAAATAAGGTTTATGCATATATTTTTTTATAGGAAGTGGTAATCATGTCTCATACTCAAGGATCTACAAGCAATTTTAAAAATGGCCTTATTGACTTTACAGCTGGATCTTTAGGTAAGTTTATATATAAAATTCATAGTTATATTATTATATAGCGTTATAACTGTATAACATTTTAAATGTTTTATCTATGCATTTAATAGCTCAGACCAATAAAAAAAGATAGATAGAGTATTGACTGTTAATTAGGTGAAGCCGCTGTCAATTCATGTGTGCGTGAACTGTGTAAGGCGTGCGCTTGTGTGCTAAAAAATAATGTTGCCAACTCTGTATCTCAGGTTGCCAATCTCCCAACCCATTGTAGTCTGATTGTACTACAAAGTTATTACTACATAAAGTACATAATGTAATTGATTTCCTATTAAATTTATTAAAAATTAATAGTAATAAAAGACTTCAATAGATAAGTTTTCTTTTCAAGCTTTTTACTAACTTGTAGTGGTATACAGGTTGATTTTAAATAAATAAATACATATTTTTTTTAATAAATATGACGAAGCCCACATTTTGTGTAGTATATATCGCACTCTTCAAAGTGTATTGAGCAAACAACACTATATTTTGAGGGTAACCAATCTTCTTCATATCTACTATCCCTTATAGCCCTAATCCATCTTTCTTTCCATACTGTTTCAGTCGGGAACCTAAAATAAAACAAATTATAAAACATATTTATAATAATATGACAAAGGGTCGTGCTGCGTGATATAATTTTAAATAAAATCGTTTGATATTTTGATGAAGAATGACAGACTAACGAAATAATTTAATATTTGAAAATACTATAATCTTAAAGATTGAATATAAATAACCAATCCAAGGTAAATAATCAATTTGATAAGATACTACAGTAAGTTACCCTATTATTGGGAAAAAAAACATGCGACCTGCTGCAACACTGGTCGAGGTTTTGTGTTCCGAGACAATTTGCAATAATAATAATAGGTTAAATTCATAATTTTACTGGTAATACACGAATATTCAATTACTTACTTGTGAAAAGTAATCCCACATGGTTTCTTTTGTGCACATTAATTATTTTTACACCATTTGACTACACAGGACGGCATATTTTTTTTTTTCTTAACACCAAATTAACGACGTGCGCTGTCACTTACTAAAGGCCGAATGGCGGGCGGTCGGCTTCCTATGGCCATATCGGCTTCCTTTTGGTTGCCTCACCCCGTAGTATTGGATGGTTCTGTCTTTATTTTTTTATTGGTCTGAGTTTAATAGTATATAATATCATGTGTTTATTTATCCAGCCATAATCAACATAATACTATTTCTGTTAATAAGTTTGAAACCTGGTGGCCAAGTGGTTCAAGTTGTTGCCTGCAACACAAAGATTCCAAGTTAGAATCCTGCCTGTATCAATGAGTTTTTCTGAATTTAAATACATACAGTGATTTGTCAAACCACAAGCTTTATGGTGAAGGAGAACATCGAGAGGAAACCTGCAAATGCTTGAGAAGGCATTCAAAGGCATATGTATAGTCGTACCCAGAGTAACTGTGATGTATCATCATCTGTCATGTTAGGACTGAAAATATATCTCAGGCGGGCAGTGGGTGTGTGGGTACTACCTCCACTTCTGCCTACCTCTTCGGGGACCCTAATGGGAGGGCGTAAGAATATTATTTAATAATATTCAAACAGAAAAATAAAACAAAATTGACGTGATTTATCGAATGCTCAATGCTATTACAGACTTTTGTGGTTTCTTATTAGATTTAGTGAATATCATGAATTTTACAGAATGATAAACAAATTGCCCTATTTTTATTAATCACCAAGACTCACGGAGCCCCCTCTAAAATCCATTAAAGAAAGTATAATATAGTTTCTAGAAGTAAAAAAAGAAGAGACCTCTCACGCTTTCAGGTTCCAAATGACTGTAGACGAAAAACTGTCTACACTGTCTGACAAAAAACTTTTTTTGGAGGGAAGTTAAGAAGTCCAGAAATTGTGTTACAGCTAGTAGTAGGATGAATGTGATTATTTCGAAGGACAATGACATACTGACTGACAAAACAGACATCCTCAGGCGATGGAGTGAATTCTACAAAGATATGTATGATGATGATGCCGCTGATCTACTCATAGAGCTGCCTCCAACAGAATCAGTTGAGGATCCTACAGCGGATAAAATAAGTATGAGAGAGATTTGTAAGAGCGATAAGAAGTCTGAAATGTGGAAAAGCAGCGGGAATAGATGGGATTACGGCTGAGGTGATCAAGTATTGTGGACCAGCGGTCTGGGACGCCATCTATTTGCTATGCAATTTTTGCTGGGAAAAGGGTGATGTTCCGGACGACTGGAGGCGAGCATTCATCGTGCCTTTCTATAAAGGAAAGGGATCACGATTGGGCTGCTCAAACTACAGAGCCATCAGCTTGGTCAGCTTAGCTAGTAAAGTGTACACGAAGATCCTGACGATAAGAATGCAAGAATGCAATGCGATCCGAAAGATTTCTCTGAGAATCCCAAGGATCAAACCTTCTCGCTTCGCGGAATCGCGGAAAAGGTTTTGGATATTAACCAAAAGGTTTTCTGCGCTTTCGTCGACTTAGAGAAGGCATTTGATAGAGTCGTACGAAAGGAACTCTGGGACGTGTTGCCTGGATATGGAGTGAGCAGTTCCCTACTGCATGCCGTGAAATCACTCTATAGTGATAGCGGGGCGTGCGTTAGGGTTAATGGTGAGATGTCACCCTGTTTTGATGTGAAGTCGGGGGTCAAACAAGGGTGTATCATGTCTGCCTGGCTGTTCATTATATATCTAGATAACTGTCTGAGAGCACTAAGAACGAACGGATGTGGAGTGAAAATGGGAAACTTAGTGGTCAACTGCCTACTATACGCCGATGACGCGGTTTTACTGGCGTCATCAGAAGGCGAACTGCAGTCACTAGTTACCATAATGAAAGAAGAATGTGAAAAGAAGGGGCTGCGCCTAAACGCTGGCAAGACTAAGGTTCTAGTATTCGAAAGAGATGAACAAGTGACCGAGTGTGCTATATCGGTAAATGGGCAAATTCTAGAGCAAGTGAATGAATTTGTATATCTTGGAAGCATGTTCACACGAGATGGAAAGTATGAAAAAGATATTGAAAGAAGGATAACTTCCGGAAATAAGGTGAATGGAACCATGTCGGCGTTGATGGGCAGTAAAAGTCTGAGCAAAAATGCTCGAGTTGCTGTCCACGACGCGATATTGGTACCTACCTTATTGTATGGCAGCGAATCCTGGGTATGTCAGAGGAAGTATGAAAATAGCTTGAATGCAGTCGAGATGCGATCTCTTCGAAATATGTGCGGCGTAACGATATTAGATCGAATCCGCAATGAAGAGATTCGCAAATCAACTGGCGTGAATGAGGGCGTGATTGTAAAGATGAAGAAGGCATGTTACGTTGGTTTGGACACATAGAAAGGATGAGTGAAGAAAGATTGACGAAACAGATATACAAAGCAAAAGTGTGTGCAAGAAGAGGCAGAGGAAGGCCACGTTCCAACTACCTGGATCAAATCGATCGGACTCTCCAGGACG
>JACCPG010011331.1:0-20476 GCA_016069955.1 Drepana arcuata
CTATACATACGCCTTTGATTTTTTTCTCAGACGTATGCAGGTTTCCTCTCGATGTTTTCCTTCACCGTAAAGCTCGTGGTGTGACTAATCACTGTACTTAAGTTCAGAAAAACCTCATTGGTACAGTCGGGATTCGAACTTGCGACCTTTGCGTCGCAGGCAACTGCTCGAACCACTCGGCCTTTTATAATGATCGCTTATATTTAGGTTAATTAATTAAATTAGCCTACCCCGTTAGGGACTTGGCGTGATGATATGTATGTATGTAATTAATTAAATATGGATATATGATAAATAAGAGGTTTATTCAAGTTATATAAGCGTTGATTTTATAAACTTTTACATTAAGTTGACCTTACAGAGTGGCATAGCAAAAAATATATGGATATGCCCAAAATGAATTCTAACAATTTTGGGTGCTATTTGCGCTGATAAAGGTCCCAATTATATCTTCAATGTACAGACACCGATCCGTTACATTTTTATTATATATATTGATGATAGTCCTGCGAAGGACTGCTGGCAGATGCTGGATGCGGCAAGCTGAAGACAGGGCGCTATGGCGCTCATTAGGGGAGGCCTATGTCCAGCAGTGGACTAGAGTGAGCTGATGATGATGATGATCATCATCATAATCATCATATCATCACGCCGAATCCATAATATTTTATTCAACGCAAGGGACACAGTTAACACTTATTGAACGTCACATACTAAATATAAAACTACAGCATCACGCCGAGTCCCTAACGGGGTAGGCAGAGAGTATAGAGCGCCAGTTCTCTCTAGACTTACATACCTCTTTCGCTTCGTCTACATTCATCAGTCTCTTCATACATGCTCGTCGGTTTCGAGTACTCTTAACGTTCCCGTCCTTCAGAGTCCGATCTATTTGATCCAGGTAGTTGGAACGTGGCCTTCCTCTGCCTCTTCTTGCACACACTTTTGTTCTGTATATCTGTATGTCTTTGTATGTGTTTGATGATATTGATATTCTTGCTCACCGTAGGAGCTCTATTTAACTCTTTCCGGTTACTTCTATACGTCGTGGATGATCCAAGAAGATCCGTTGTGCCCCACCTCTATAAAATTTATTGTAATTTATAACTTGCAAATCGTCTCGACCCAAGGTGAATTACGTAACGTTTTATAAATGTGATATATTTTTTAGTTATAGGAATGGCAAATATACTAAGATCAGACCTCGTTCCAACTACCTAGGTCACCGATGGAACTCTTAAGAGTGGGCACACAAGATAACTCGAAACATACTGGACCAAGGAGGTTTTCTGACAAGGAGGTTTTCTGGAAACTAGAGGTTCTTACTACCTAGTGTAGTAAAGCTCTTGTATGTAGTATAAAAATTTTTTTTTTTTGCATACCCGTTTTAAGTTTCACTCGAGAGCCAAAGTTCAAAGTTCGTTGTATGACGTCATGTATATATATACATAGGTACATACATATCATCACACCGAGTCTCTAACGGGGTAGGCATAGAGTATAGGGCGCCAGTTCTCTCTTGACTTACATACCTTTTTCGCTTCGTCCACATTCATCAGTCAATTTCTACATTATTATTTTAATTAACTTTCCGTCATTGAGCGCTATTATATATGAGCATGTGTCTCATTGTCTGAGACTATCCCTTAATGGTGAAGAAAGATTGACGAAACAGATATATAAAACGAAAGTGTGTGCAAAAAGTGGTAGAGGACGACCACGTTCCAACTACCTGGATCAAAACGATCGGACGCTCAAGGACGGGAACGTTAAGAGTACTCGAAACCGACGAGCATGTATGAAGAGACTGATGAATATGGACGAAGCGAAAGAAGTATAGAGAGTAAGTAGTAGAGTAGTAAGTAGAGAGAACCCCGTTAGCGACTCGGCGTAATGATATGCCATAATTGTTACATATACGTTAAAAATACCTACTCATGAATAATTAAGAAAAAAGCCGTGGTGGACGAGTGGTTCGAGCACTTGCCTGCGACACAAAGATCGCAAGTTTGAATCCCGACTGTACCAATGAGTTTTTCTGGACTTGAGTACAGTGATTAGTCACTACACGAGCTTTACGGTGAAGGAAAACATCGAGAGGAAACCGGCATACGTCTGAGAAGCAATTCAAAGGCGCATGTATAGTCGTGCTTGAGTAACGGCGATGGACTCGCCATCTGTCACGTTGGCACCTAAATATACATGTGCCCTCTGCCTACCCTTTCGGGGACCCTTGGGGGAAGGCGTGAGGATAATAATTATACCAACGTCATGGTAGTTCCCCAAGCTAACTCTATTGTTAAAAGTTGTCTGACTAAATGACGTAGGTTTACGATTAAATTACACAAGTATGCGAGATAAAGTCGACAACATGACGATATATAATGAGTGTGTATTTATGAGCGAAACCGAACCGGGTAAAGAACCCAAGGTCGAAAGATCGTGGCGTAACCACTGATCACCGTCTATTAAATTTGCAAGTAAATCTTTAATAATGTCTGCCTACGATAAAAATAAAGAGGCAGTTTGTTTGTTTGTTTTATCGCGCTAAAGTTTAGGAATATTCTTTGATTTGAAAAAATATACTTCACTAGCGGCCCGTCCCGGCTTCGCACGGATGGACATATATTTTTTAAACTTTTTGGCAATTAATTGATTTTTTTCTTGCAATTAACATAGTCTATATTAATCAGTGATAATGTAGCATTCAAATGGTGAAAGAATTTTTTTGTATATTTATAATTAGGAGAATATATATTTATTTGTATATATATAAACTTGATAAATATATATTCTCCTAATTATAAATATACATAAAAAATCGGTTTTCAGCAAAAAACCGATGAACGCACTAATCCTGCAGCCGGATCTTAGATTATAACTTAATTTTGCTCCTCTTGCAAATTATGCGTCAATTTAATATTTTTCTGCCTACCCCTTCGGGGACCCTTGTGGGAAGGCGTGAGGATATATATATATATATATCAGGATTCGAACTTGCGATCTTTGTGTCGCAGGCAATTGCTAGAACCACTCGGCCACCACGACTGTTTTTATCTAGTATGTGACGTGCAATAAGAATTCCCTGTGTTCCTTTCGTTTAATAAAAGATTTCGATATGATTTGATATCCTTCACTGTAAAGCTCGTGATGTGACTAATCACTGCACTTAACCTCAGAAAAGATTGTCACAGTCGGGATTAGAACTTGCAATCTTTGTGGGCTCGAGCTGACTCTTGCTGGTAGCAATAGTAGATTGTTGCAAAAGTATTTTACGGTCGAATAAACGGATTCAACGTCTGTCTCTGCAATAGTGTTGTAACTATAAAACATGTTCGCGACTTGCTCATGATTGCAAGAGCTCTATTCGAATGTAGTAGTAAATATGTTTTTACTCAAACGGCCTAAGTACAGCTCATGGCTGAGAAACATGCAGGCACGACCTCGATTACCGCTATCTACCACGTACGTAAATATATCGTTGTCCAGTTCCCATAGTACAAGCTACGCCTTCCCACAAGGGTCCCCGAAGGGGTAGGCAGATAGTATAGAGCGCCAGTAATCACTGTCTTTAAGTTCAGAAAAACTCATTGGTACAGTCGGGATTTGAGCTTGCGATCTGGTTGCCTGCCTGCAGTTGCCTGCAATCGTGTGATGAACACGAGTATTTGTACCTTAGTCTTGGAAGTCCTATGTATTTATGTATATATCTATCTATATAAGTAAATATATCGTTGTCTAGTTGCCATAACACAAGCTTTGCTTAATTTGGGGCTATGTCAATTTGTGTGGAATAGCCGAAGGTATTTATCAAAAAGAAAAAAATTATAAAACTTGGAACAGAGTTTGTTTTAAATATTCTCTTACGCGGGCTAGGTATCTACGCACAGCTAGTACATTGTCCGTCACAGCTCACACCTAGACTGTGACTCATCAGTAATGGCAAGTTCCTCTCCCCCAGCTCTTCGAGAAGTTGCGCTCCCTGCGAGGGGGCGTGGAACCTCTACTGGAGAAGGTGTCCATCATATCTGGAGACGTATCCGAGGCAGACCTAGCCATCAGCCCTGAAGACAGGCAGACTATCATTGATGAAGTGGATATTATCATACACGCAGCTGCGACCATAAGGTACGTATTAAATGTCATCACGTCGACTCCATCAAGTGGTAGGCAGAGTAGAGCGCCAGGTCTCTCTTCGCTTCGTTCACATTTATTAGTCTCCGCGTCCTGCTCGCCGGTTTCGTACTAAGTACTGACGACCGTTTGGTCTAGTGGTTAGAGCTCCTGACTGCGACACTTGAGGTCGCCGGTTCGAATCCCGCTGAGGGCAGATATTTGTGTGATGAACACGAGTATTTGTAGCTTAGTCTTGGATGTCCTATGTATTTATGTATACATCTATCTATAAAAGTAAATATATCGTTGTCTAGTTACCATAACACAAGCTTTGCTTAATTTGGGACTAGGTCAATTTGTGTGGAATTGTCCCAGGTATTATAAAGTAAGTCAGTTAATATGTTCACACACATTACGAAGGTTCTATAATCGAAGCCAATCCTTAGAACTATCATACCCCACGGTATCGGAAATATTGTGAAAAGATAAGAAAGCGGTGTAATCTTAAACTGAGATGCGATCTCTTCGAAAAATGTGCGGAGTAACGATTTTAGATTGAATCCGCAATGAAGAGATTCGCAAATCAACTGGCGTGAATGAGGGCGTGATTGTAAAGATGAAGAAAGGCATGTTATCTTGGTTTCGACACATAGAAAGGATGAGTGAAGAAAGATTGACGAAACAGATATACAAAGCAAAAGTGTGTACAAGAAGAGGCAGAGGAAGGCCACGTTCCAACTACCTGGATCAAATAGATCGGACACTCAAGAACGGGAACGTTAAGAGTACTCGAAACCGACGAGCATGTATGAAGAGGCTGATGAATGTGGACGAAGCGAAAGAGGTATGTAAGTCTAGAGAGAACTGGCGCTCTATACTCTCTGCCTATCCCGCTAGGGACTTGGCGTGATGACATGTATGTATGTAAACTTAAACTGCAGGTTCGACGAAGAGCTGAAAAAGGCTGTTCTGCTGAACGTACGAGGCACAAAGCTGATGGTGGAACTGGCCAAGGAGTGCAGGAAACTGAAGGTAGCTATTGGGGCATTAGATAGCGCTATACCTGCGTCGATATATGGACGGAAGTTGTGCTCCATCTCTGTGGGTGATAAATCCATTGTTGATTTTAGTTCACCCCTCCCAACTAGGCGCTTCTTCGTAGATGGCACTATATATACTAGCTGTCCCACCCTGCTTCGCCCGGGTGAAGAAGTTCAACTTCCTAAACACGATCGCAGCGCCACCTATCGGGTCCAATTGTGACGTAAGCTATCCTATCTTTTAAGTTGGATCAAACTGCACGCGGTGTGGACATTTGATTGAAATCGGTAAAGTTGTTCCTACGCGGTGAATAAGGTCTCCAGTAATGAGCTCTTTGGGGAGGTGGGAGGATTGGTATATTGTGTTGGAAGTAGAGGGATTAGTTTTTTATACTGCCAGTATAACTCTCCGAACAGAGAGTGGCAGCGCGCAAGTGATACTTCGGTATCGTGAGCGTAAATAGGCTGCGGTAACCGTTTTCTATCAGGTGGGCCGTATGCTTGTTTGCCAATCCTGTTGTAAAAAAAAAAATACCGAATAATGTACGTACTTTTCAGCTCTTCATCCACATTTCGACATCTTACTGTCACCTACACGAGAAGCTGCTGGAAGAGAAGCCGTACCCTCCCCCTGCCGACCCTCACCACATCATACGTACAGTGGAGTGGATGGACGACGAGACCATCACGACTTTAACACCAAAGTAAGTAGACAGACCCTAAATTGTTATTTCAAGCAAAAGTGTGTGCAAGAAGAGGCAGAGGAAGACCGAGTTCCAACTACCTGGATCAAATTGATTGGACGCTCAAGGACGGGAACGTCAAGAGTACTCGAAACCGGCGATGTATGAAGGGACTGATGAATGTGGACGAAGCGAAAGTGGTATGTAAGTCTAGAAAAAATAGGCGCTCTATACTCTCTGCCTACCCCGTTAGGGACTCGGCGTGCTGCTGTAGTTTTATATTTAGTATGTGCCGTTCAATAAGTGTTAACTGTGTTCCTTGCGTTGAATAAAATATTATAATTAAAATATTGCAGTAAAGTGGCTTCAGTACCGATTTAGGTTATAACCTGTACAAGATAATAAATAAATAAATAAAAATATTATAATATCCTCACGCCTTCCCACAAGGGTCCCCGAAGGGGTAGGCAGAGGTGTATAGGTAATACCCACACCCAGAGGTATATTAGGTGCCAACGTGGGCGATTCCATCGCAGTTACTCAAGCACGACTATACATACGCCTTTGAATTTCTTCTCAGACGTATGCAGGTTTCCTCTCGATGTTTTCCTTCACCGTAAAGCTCGCGGTGTGACTAATCACTGTACTTAAGTTTAGAAAGACTCATTGGTACAGTCGGGATTCGAAATTGCGACCTTTGCGTCGCAGGCAACTGCTCGAACCACTCGGCCACCACGGCTCTAATAATATAAAATATTATGATTTAAAATTTGACTATTATTATTATTATTTTTCAGGTTGCTGAACAAATTGCCTAATTCCTACGCATTCACAAAGGCATTGGGTGAAGCGATAGTCGTAGAGGCAATGGAACACATTCCGGTTATGGTGCTACGGCCATCTATCGGTGAGTAGACGTACTAATTCGTTTCTTTTCGCCGCCGTTGTTATACATAGTGCCACGAAGACGCGCCCCACCAATTTCTCGAGAGGGTCGCGGGATGCGGCAGTATGACCCGAGTCTATTAATTGTAGTGTGCGTGTGCACACAGGTAATCTGTGTGTACAGACAATACTCACACATTAGTGGAAGGTTGCACACTTACACTATAAACTGTAAGGAGGAATAGTGGGGCGCGTCTTCGTTGATGGCACTATCACTCATGTTAGTAAGTTGTCATGTAGCTGCCTGTAACACCAAAATTGCAAGTTCAAATCTCGGCTGTATCAATGGGCTTTCTGAATTTAAGTACTGGTATTACATAAACTCATCCTTACATTCGGTTTAGGAAAGGGCTCGCAACTTTACGAACCACTCGGCCACTATATCCACTACTATTTATATACTAGCTGTGCCCGCGACTTCGTCCGCATGGAATTAACTAAAGAAATTTGTTTTGTTTCTAAAATAAAGGCCTAGATTATTCCTTATTACATCAGCTATCTGCCAGTGAAAGTCTCGTTAAAATCTGTCCAGCCGTTTCAGAGATTAGCCGGAACAAACAGACAGACAGAAAAAAAATTTAAAAATATATATTTTGGTATAATTATGTACCGTGTATACATCCATATGCAGTTAGTAAAAAGCGGTTATTTCAATATTACAAACAGACACTCCAATTTTATTTTTAATATGTATAGATATACAAATATATATTTAAATATTTTTTTCCAGTGATCCCAATTTGGCAAGAGCCCGTGCCCGGATGGACAGACAACATCAACGGACCTACTGGACTACTTATTGGTATGTACTTACTCTTAATTTTATTTTTCTAGTCTCAAAATGTTCACATTTACGGTCAGCATTTAAATCCCCAGACAGAGAGACAAAAATGTATATGTACCGTCTATACATGCATATGCATTTAGTAAAAACCTGTTATTTTCATTTTACAAACAGACACTCCAATGTTATTTATTTGTATAGATAGGGGCTTAGATTTAGTTGACCAGAAGTCGACAGCAAAGCTTTAGGTGACGCGTTCGACTCCCGCTGAGGGCAGAAATTTGTGATGAACACGAGTATTTGTACCTTAGTCTTGGATGTCCTATGTATTTATGTATATATCTATCTATATAAGTAAATATATCGTTGTCTAGTTACCGTAACACAAGCTTTGCTTAATTCGGGGCTAGGTCAATATGTGTGGAACTGTCACCAGGTTTTACTTTTATTAGGCGAAACAACCCTCTCTCCCACGTGAGAGTGGCTTCACCCTTGACGTGATTAATTGCCGCCCCCTAAGTTATTTGAATGTCTTTAGGCGCAGGCAAGGGTGTTATACGTACCATGTACTGTAAGAGCAACAGCTATGCAGACTTCTTACCTGTCGATGTGTTTATCAACGGCATTATGATTGCCACATGGAATTACCTCACTTATGGGTAAGTATACTATAATATATTTGCGTAATTTCTTGCCTATAGACGCTAAAATTGCGCTATCCCAAGCATTACTGCTTCCTATCCTTGACTATGCTGACGTCAGCTATCTTGACCTTACCGAGGAGCAACTTAATAAACTTGAGCGCCTTCAAAATTTTTGCATACGGTTCGTATTTGGGTTACGCAAATATGACCACATTACTGAATTTCGCCGTAAGCTCAAGTGGCTACCTATCCGACTTCGCCGGAATACACATATCCTATCACTTCTTTACAAAACTTTGTTTGATCCTAGAGCCCCCATATACCTTCAGGAACGCTTTGAATTTCTTTTTTCCAACCTGCACCTACTCCGTAAAACCAGGGAACTTATCCTTAAAACTCCTACCTTTACCTCTTCTTCGTATTCCAAGTCCTTCACTGTGCAAGCTGTCCGTCTATGGAACTCGCTGCCCCAGGACATCAGACTGGCAGAATCATTGAATTCCTTCAAGAAACTTTTATTCGAATACTATTTTTCTTTATAAATTATACATATGTAAGTATGTATATGTTATTGTATGTGTATAAAATAGGTATATGTTTCGTATTTATTTATTTAGATTGCTTAGTATATGTATATTATAGTAAATATGTATATTTCATCCGCTCAACTATCACACCTACCTTTTATCTCTATTTCTTTTCTCTTCACTTGGTTGCCTGGAAGAGATCGCTCTTGCGATAAGGCTGCCTATTGTGCCTATTACATGTTATTCTCTGTCTTTTTGTCATCCTATTTGTCTGTGTGTGTGTGTGTACAATAAAGAATATTATTATTATTAATATATCTTCACGCCTTCCCACAAGGGTCCACGAACATTGTAGGCTTCGTAGATTCTTAGATCTTGCTAACATTGTTATGATTATCTTGTTTTATGTATGCTTTGTATAGTAAGCAACGACCTATTGTCGGGCCTACGTTGTTCCCCCATACTTGGGTACTATTGCTGTAACGAAAAAATATTGTATATGCCTAATGATTTGAAAAGAGTAACCATGGAGTTTCTTGCCGGTTCTTATCCATGGAAGCGACCAACCCGAACCGTGCTTCTTTTTCGACGTTTTATAAGTGCCCATCTGGGCCTATGTGAAATAAAAAGATTTCGATTTTGATTTTGAAGGGGTAGGCAGAGTTGTATAGGTAATACCCACACACCCACTTTCCGCCAGAGGTATATTACGGTGCCAACGTGACAGATGGCGAGTCCATCGCCGTTACTCAAGCACGACTATACATACGCCTTTGAATTGCTTCTCATACGTATGCAGGTTTCCTCTCAATGTTTTCCTTCATCGTAAAGCTCGTGGTGTGACTTATCACTGTACTTAAGTTCGGAAAAACTCATTGGTACAGTCGGGATTCGAACTTGCGATCTTTGTGTCGCAGGCAACTGCTCGAACCACTCGGCCACCACGGCTTTTATATTCACCCACAACAATATTCACGACGGAAATGAAATAAAAAAAATAATATCATCACGCCGAGTCCCTAACGGGGTAGGCAGAGAGTATAGAGCGTCAGTTCTCTCTAGACTTACATACCTCTTTCGCTTCGTCCACATTCATCAGTCTCTTCATACATGCTCGTCGGTTTCGAGTAAGTAAGTAAGTAAGTAAGTAAGTAAGTAAGTTCTTTATTGTAATAACTGTGTACATTGTGGTGGTTAGGAAGTAGGTACTAAGACACAACAGTTAGTCCAGTCTGGACGTACAATATTTCATAAAACAATTATACAATTCTTATTATAAATTAAATATAATTGGCATTATTTATTGTGTATTATTCTAATTAATATTTTTACAAATTATGAATGTTATGATATTATATGCATAATTCAAAATAATTATGGATTAATAAGTAAAATTTTACAATCATTTCACAAATTAGATCGTGTCATTTAGATATTCTGATAAATCATAGTAACATTTGCCTATAAGTATTGACTTTAGTTTTTTTCGGAACAAATTATATGTAAGGGTCTTAATACCCGTAGGAAGCTTATTATATATCTTTGGTGCCATACAAAATATGCTCTTATGCAAAAGTGCCTTTTTTGCAGGGAGCAAGCACAGTTTGTTATTGTCGCGACGGTTGCGAGTAACATTGTCGGATAGCTTTTGAAATAAATTTGGATTGGACTTTACAAATAAACAGACTTCCAGAATATATAGTGATGGAAGTGTTAATAAATAATGTTTTACAAAGAATGATTTGCAACTATCTGACGCCTGCGTTGGTTTTATTATTTGGTTGTATTTTTCAGGGATAAGGCATCGAGCGTGGTGAACTTCACGTCGTCGGCTGAGATCAAGGTCACGTGGTCGGAGATGATAGACGCTGGCCGCGAGATCATCATGAACAGGGTGCCGCTAAACGGTGTCGCATGGTGAGCCAATTTAGCTTACTATTTAAATGTGTCTTTATAGGACCAATTTACAAAAAAATACCTAGGGACAATTCCACACAAATTGTCTCAAATTAAGCAAAGCTTGTGTTATGGTACCTGTCTGGTCTGGTCTAGTGATTAGAGCTCCTGATTGCGAAACTTGAGTTCGCGGGTTCGATTCCGCTGAGGATTAATGCGATGAACACGAGTATTGGATGACTTATGTATTCATGTATGTGTGTGTAAAGATGAAGAAAGGCATGTTACGTTGGCTTGGACACATAGAAAGGATGAGTGAAGAAAGATTGACGAAACAGATATACAAAGCAGAAGTGTGTGCAAGAAGAGGCAGAGGAAGGCCACGTTCCAACTACCTGGATCAAATCGATCGGACGCTCAAGGACGGGAACGTTAAGAGTACTCGAAACCGACGAGCATGTATGAAGAGACTGATGTATGTGGACGAAGCGAAAGAGGTATGTCAGTCTAGTGAGAACTGGCGCTCTATACTCTCTGTCTACCCCGTTAGGGACTTGGCGTGATGATATGTATGTATGTATGTAAATGTCATCATGACAATTCGTTACTCCCAATGCTTCCTCTCAGGTACCCGGGAGGTTCAATGAAGCACTCCCGCCTTCTGCACAACATCTGCATGTTCTTCTTCCACTGGGTACCAGCCTTCATCGTAGACACTCTTCTCTTCTGTCTCGGGTACAAGCCGGTGTAAGTATAAGCTGAATTATCCTACTAAAAGTACCGTGGTGTACGGTTGTTGGACAGAAAGTGGTTGCAAATTCGAATTCCGACTGTCCCAGTGAGTTTTCTGAACTCAAATACAGTGAGTACACCACAAGCTTTACGGTGAAGGAAACGTCGAGAGGAAACCTGCATACGTCTGAGAAGACATTTAAAGGACATTTAAAGGCGTATGTATAGTCGTGCTTGAGTAACGGCGATGGACTCACCATTATATTATGGGTGACAAAACAATCTTGCGACATATAATTCAAAAAACACGAAGTCGATGTCTATGATCGCTTGCAACAAAGCGTATAGCTAACTTTTCATCCTTCTTGAAGACCTCCGTGGTGCACTCTCTAGGGGAAATATCTTATATTTTATATGTATACTCTACAGGTTGATGCGCGTACAACGTAGAATCACCAAAGGATTTGAGGTGTTTGAGTATTACACGAATAACCAGTGGGACTTCAAGTCGGACATCGCTCAGGCAGTGAGACGGAGGCTGAACACGAGGGAGAGGAGGGATTATAAAATAGACGCTGTCGGTAAGTGGGGATGTGAAAAGTTGTTCATTGCCATCGATAGATGTCGCTGTCAACTTTAAACGAGCTATCGTGGCGTTTTAAATTTAAATCGATCGACAAATCGATTCTGCTGAAGATCACCCCAACCCCATCGTCGTGTCGGCCACCCGACGCAGACCTTTCCTAATCTCCACCTATTTCCTTATCACTTACCAAGTGTCTGGCTGCCGGCCTTAGTTTTGCCATGGTCGGTTACTTAGCAAAACTCCCTAATATAGTACAGGCTCTGCCTAGTTTAGGGTCAGTTGGCTTTGTGTGAGATGTCCACAATATTATTGTATATTAACATCTATATAAGTGTGTATATCAGTCGCCGATGCCTATAGTACAGGCTCTGCCTAGTTTAGGGTCAGTTGGCTTTGTGTGAGATGTCCACAATATTATTGTATATTAACATCTATATAAGTGTGTATATCAGTCGCCGAAACCTATAGTACAGGCTCTGCCTAGTTTGGGGTCAGTTGGCTTTGTGTGAGATGTCCACAATATTATTGCATATTAACATCTATATAAGTGTGTATATCAGTCACCGATGCCTATAGTACAGGCTCTGCCTAGTTTAGGGTCAGTTGGCTTTGTGTGAGATGTCCACAATATTATTGTTGTTACATCTATATAAGTGTGTATATCAGTCGCCGATACCTATAGTACAGGCTCTGCCTAGTTTAGGGTCAGTTGGCTTTGTGTGAGATGTCCGCAATATTATTGTTGTTACATCTATATAAGTGTGTATATCAGTCGCCGATACCTATAGTACAGGCTCTGCCTAGTTTAGGGTCAGTTGGCTTTGTGTGAGATGTCCACAATATTATTGTTGTTACATCTATATAAGTGTGTATATCAGTCGCCGATACCTATAGTGCAGGCTCTGCCTAGTTTAGGGTCAGTTGGCTTTGTGTGAGATGTCTACAATATTATTGTTGTTACATCTATATAAGTGTGTATATCAGTCGCCGATACCTATAGTACAGGCTCTGCCTAGTTTAGGGTCAGTTGGCTTTGTGTGAGATGTCCACAATATTATTGTTGTTACTTCTATATAAGTGTGTATATCAGTCACCGATACCTATAGTACAGGCTCTGCCTAGTTTAGGGTCAGTTGGCTTTGTGTGAGATGTCCACAATATTAATATCACCTGTTCCAGGTCTGGATATCAGCAAGTACTTCGAAGACTGCATCAGATCCGCGCGTATCTTCATCCTGAAGGAGTATGATGATACCTTACCAGCTGCCAGGAGGCACATGAGAGTGTGAGAACCATTTCTTTACCTAGCCATGGGTTACCTCTGGTTAATATTATATATTTGAGCCGTGGTGGCCGAGTGGTTCGAGTTACCTGCAACATACAGATTGCAATATCGAATCCCAACTCTACCGATGAGTTTTTCTGAACTGAAGTATAATAAATGATTAGTCACACCACGAGCTTTACGGTGAAGGAAAACATCGAGAGGAAACCTGCATACGCTTGGGAAGAAATTCAAAGGCGAATGTATAATCGTGCTTGAATTAAGGCGATGGACTCGCCCTCTGTCATATTGGCACCTAAAATATATCTCAAGGAAAGTAGGTGTGCCGGCATTACCTATACACCTGTGCCTGGCCCTTCGGGGACCCTTAGAGGAAGGCGTGAGGCTATATTATTTATAATTTATTTATACTAGTTAAATTGTATGTCACTGGAAGATTTTTCACGGTTCCAAAGGAACCTTCCTTCCGCGAACGCTCAGGCTGTGGAATGAACTTCTCGTTGAGGTTTACCATGGAGACTACAGCATGGAGTTCTTCAAGAAGGGTGTGAAGACATTTCCTTTAGTTCATGCTCTCCTGGTACATTCTAAAAGGTTTGCCCTAGAGAGTACAGCATGGAGTTCTTCAAGGAGTTTCGATACCCTTGATTTTTCGGCGGCCACTTCATCGATGCCTTCCCTCATCTATATTCTTCAGTTTCGAGTATCTTTAACGGTCCCATCGATTTGATCAAAGCAACCATAATTATGTAGTAATAAATAAATCTCTTTTGCAGAATGTACTGGGTGGATGTTATTGTTCAACTTCTCTTCTGGGCGCTGATGATCTATTGGTTCAGTGGATGGATGACGTCACTCTTTTCCTTCCTGACCGGTTCCAGCGGGAGTCCAGCTGTCTTAGCCACTACCGCATAAGCTACCCATAAACCTGCCTCTTCTATTTTTAAGCGCTATTTGACGACCTGGTCTTGTGGTCTGCGCTCTTGACTGCGAGGCTTCAGGTCGCAGGTTTGATTCCCACTGAAGGCGGATATTATGATGAATACGTGTATAAATTGTATCTTGATTTTTTAAGAATATCTATTTGTTTATATAAGTATGTATATCATTGTCCAGTTTTGCTTAGTTTGGGACTAGGTCAATTTGTGTGGAATTGCCTATCTATATAAGTATTTATATCGTTGTCCAATTCCCATAGTACAAGCTTTGCTTAGTTTGGGACTAGGTCAATTTATGTGGAATTGCCTATCCATATAAGTATGTATATCGTTGTCCAGTTCCCACAGTACAAGCTTTGCTTAGTTTGGGACTAGGTCAATTTGTGTGGAATTGCCTATCTATATAAGTATGTATATCGTTGTCCAGTTCCCATAGTACAAGCTTTGCTTAGTTTGGGACTAGATCAATTTGTGTGGAATTGCCTATCTATATAAGTATGTATATCGTTGTCCAGTTCCCATAGTACAAGCTTTGCTTAGTTTGGGACTAGGTCAATTTGGGTGGAATTGCCTATCTATATAAGTATGTATATCGTTGTCCAGTTCCCATAGCACAAGCTCTGCTTAGTTTGGGACTAGGTCAATTTGTGTGGAATTGCCTATCTATATAAGTATGTATATCGTTGTCCAGTTCCCATAGCACAAGCTTTGCTTAGTTTGGGACTAGGTCAATTTGTGTGGAATTGCCTATCTATATAAGTATGTATATCGTTGTCCAGTTCCCACAGTAGCTTTGCTTAGTTTGGGACTAGGTCAATTTGCGTGGAATTGCCTATTTATATAAGTATGTATATCGTTGTCCAGTTCCCATAGTACAAGCTTTGCTTAGTTTGGGACTAGGTCAATTTGTGTGGAATTGCCTATCTATATAAGTATGTATATCGTTGTCCAGTTCCCATAGTACAAGCTTGGCTTAGTTTGGGACTAGGTCAATTTGTGTGTAATTGCCTATCTATATAAGTATGTATATCGTTGTCTAGTTCCCATAGCAATTTGCTATGATTTTGTTTAAGAAAAAAATTAAAATTTAAGGGTTCTTGGAATATGAATACTGCTCAAAATAAAGTACATTACATAACTGTCGAGTACCTCACGGGGAAGGCACGATAGAGAGCCCTAGTTCTCTCCAGACTTACTATTACTCTCTTTCTTTTTAATCACATTTGTCAGTCTCTTCAGTACTATATTCTTCTTCTAAGTATCTTTAGCTATCATTAATGGCTTTAAAAGTTTTAATTTTAAGAGATTTTTTTTTATTTTATTTTAGTGATGGAATGAAGAATGCGATTGAGTTTCACAGGTAACGTGATGGAGGATTTGTGTTTAGTTATTTGGTGTAGGATATTTCCTGTGTAATAATAACAATGTATATAGAAGAATGTTAGATACATTTTTTACTTTTTAAACTTGACTGTGTAGTGATGAATAAAGACATTTTATTGTAATATTTATTTTATTCTACTTACTTCACAAGGGTCCCCTAAGGGGTAAACAGAGGGATCAGAACACCCACTTTCCGCCAGAGATAAATTTCAAGTCCAAACGTGGGAGATGGCGAGTCCATCGCCGTTACTCAAGCACGACTATACATACGCTTTTGAATTTCTTCTCAGACTTATGCAGGTTTCCTCTCGATGTTTTCCTCCACCGTAAAGCTCGTGGTGTGACTAATCACTGTACTTAAGTTTTAGAAAAACTCATTGGTACAGCCGGAATTTGAACTTGCGACCTTTGCGTCGCAGGCAACTGCTCGAACCACTCGGCCACCACGTCTTCCTCTACTTCAATACAGAATATCTCAAATAATACTACAGTTGTCTTCTAGAAGTTATAGTGTGTTGTGAATATATCCTCATGACGATGCAATAAAACATATAGCTTCAAAGGTAACACAATGACAATATTTTATATTATATCATACGGGTGGCAAACAAGCATGTCCGCCTGATGGTAAGCGGTTACCGCCGCCTATAGACGCTTGCAACAATAGGGGTATCGCTCGCACGCTTCTGATACCGTAGGAATCTTTTCACACCCTTCTTGAAGAACTCCATGCTGTACTCTCTCTGTAATACTCACTCCAAGTTCCGGAGTAAAGATAGTAAAACTCACTCGTAGTAAACGTAGATATGACAAATGAGACAATTTACCTATATATATAGGTACACGGGCAAAATTACAGGAAGTACCTAAATAAAATACAATATTTAGATTTGTTTTTATATACATTAGCATATTTTAGATAAAGCTCAATCGTTACTGCTGTAAGCTGGGTTTTATGCGAAAATAAGGTGAAAAACTAAATTGGTTTCTAACTAAGTCGGTTTACGGACGATAGTTTAATGTGACAACGTCATAACAAAATCGTGTCCTTCGCTCGCTCGTATAGCGCTCTTGCTCCGATCGTAACGGGACAATGAGCGTAACGGGACAATTAATTGTTCATCCCATTTCGTGCGTGCAGCCGGCTGTCATCCATTTATTAGACGTTGTCACGTCAAAATTATTACAATCTAGATTTTTTGTTTTTACTTCCTGTCATTGTGTCCCGTCACATATTTGAGCATCTGTTCTATATTCCGAGACACTGTATGACAGGTTGTACAAGCAAACGGGCCACTTAGTAATTTCGTGAAGAGTATGTATATTAGTAGAAGCGAGTCGGAGATAAAAAACAAAAAGGAAATGGATATTTTAAACACTATACGCTTAAATCTAGATTTAAACTATCTCGTGCATGGCCAATTATCTGTTTACTAACAATCATGATACATATATAATTACGCACATTCAGTTGTGTACTATTGTGCTGAGCAATATATCCTCACGCCTTACCAAAAGAGTCCCCGAAGGGGTAGGCAGAGGTGTATAATGAAAGGTACTGTTATATAAACATCATGTATTAACCTACATCTTTTCGTTTCACCCAAAGTTGCATATTACAATAGTGTATTATATTGTAGAAAGAACTGTAAACATTTGGTTAAAACTGGACTTAAAATTTAGACATGATTACAATTATGTACAATAATAATTTTAATTATCTATGAATATATGTACTGGACTGCATTTTTTTACCGTAAGCGTCCAGCGAGGATCCTGAAAAGATAATAACCGGTGCCAGCCTGAAAAAGTTTGTGTAGCCAGTACAACCTGAAAAAGAAAAGCATTTATTAATACGCTTTTATTAGCTTGTGACGTATGTATGTTAGTATGTTAGTATGTAACGGAATCTTTGAACATGATTTTAACCCCCTTCATAACGTCGGATTAACTCGAAATTTGGCATACTTATTAAGGACCGATGACAATTCAATATTTTAAACATTTTGACCCGTTATCCTTACTAGGATAATCAGGATCAGCGATTTTTTATATTCATTTTTGCACTGCTAAGCAAAGTTGCTGATGCTGATTCGAAAAATAAACTTGGTAATACGCTACGCAATAATCGTTAAAATAATCGCTAAAATAATCGCTAAAATAATCACTAAAAAATTAAAAATAAATAATAGTTGGATTTTCTATAAAAAGTGTATTTTTTTAGTTTTTAAAACTATTATTTATTTTTACAAATGATACACAAAGCGAAAGTGAGTGCAAGAAGATGCAGAGGAAGACCACGTTGGAAATACCTCAAGGACGGAAACGTCAGGAGTACTCGAAACCGACGAGCATGTATGAAAAGATGAATGTGGACGAAGTGAAAGAGGTATGTAAGTTTAGAGACAATCAGTGTGATGTAAGTAGTTGGAGCGTGGTCTACCTGTTCATTCAAACACTTAGGGATCTGATACTGCTAGTGACTGTACCTTCGAAGCTTACTCCTGGCTTGAGGGAGGGAGTCAATGGAATCCTTCAGGATGAACCTCCTTATTCCCAACATATACGCCCCTATATAAGAATCCCATGAAAATTGGGCAGGCCAGTGGGGGAATGCGCTAGAGTCACAGGTGACGCTTGCCTCTTGATGGAGGGCCGTCAGCTCAGAAACACCGAAATTCCACTCGTGGTTCGCAAAGTATTCGCCTGTAGCTGCGGCCATTTTGAATCGCTTGGCTATCTTCATCATACTGTTGGAAAGAAAATACAGGTAATCTGTATATATAATAAATCTGTAGAAAAATCGTTTTTGTACAACGAATATATTAAAAAAAATTGCTAGGGTGTTTAAGGATAACGTACAGAACCCAGTTCCAGCATTTTTGACGCAGCACCTAGCCGGACTGTTGCAATAAGAGGCCTACCACCTAGTACCCAGTCCCTTATGGCCAGTAATGTGACTAGCTACAGTGCCCTTCACACCGGCACACAGTGTAGTGTACGTACACTAGTGCTTGGTGGCAGGATATCTGCCACTGCGGTGGTCACCTAGCCGGACTGTTGCAATAAGAGGCCTACCACCTAGTACCCAGTCCCTTATGGCCAGTAATGTGACTAGCTACAGTGCCCTTCACACCGGCACACAGTGTAGTGTACGTACACTAGTGCTTGGCGGCAGGATATCTGCCACTGCGGTGGTCACCTAGCCTGACTGTTGCAATAAGAGGCCTACCACCTAGTACCCAGTCCCTTATGGCCAGTAATGTTACTAGCTACAGTGCCCTTCACACCGGCACACAGTGTAGTGTACGTACACTAGTGCTTGGTGGCAGGATATCTGCCACTGCGGTGGTCACCTAGCCGGACTGTTGCAATAAGAGGCCTACCACCTAGTACCCAGTCCCTTATGGCCAGTAATGTGACTAGCTGCAGTGCCCTTCACACCGGCACACAGTGTAGTGTACGTACACTAGTGCTTGGCGGCAGGATATCTGCCACTGCGGTGGTCACCTAGCCGGACTGTAGCAATAAGAGGCCTACCACCTAGTACCCAGTCCCTTATGGCCAGTAATGTGACTAGCTACAGTGCCCTTCACAACACACAGTGTAGTGTACGTACACTAGTGCTTGGCGGCAGGATATCTGCCACTGCGGTGGTCACCTAGCCGGACTGTTGCAATAAGAGGCCTACCACCTAGTACCCAGTCCCTTATGGCCAGTAATGTGACTAGCTGCAGTGCCCTTCACACCACACAGAATCTTTTCTTAATACTCAAGGCCACTATCACAAAATGTCCAATTATTTATAGACACAACTGTGTCAGTCTCTTGCAAAAGAGCGTTACAACGATCAGTCATTGTGCGAGCAAAAAGTGTGGCATTGAATTTGACAACTTACATTGCTTTCCTTCCTTGAGCTCTGAGCAGAATGTCGTAAACAAACGCAGGCAAGAAGTGACAGGTAAATTCCCACACGGTGTTCATGAAACGGGATTCCGTGAATGAGAAATTCGGGTACCACATAACGTATCTGGAAAACAATCGGTTATATATCGTCCAAAGGTATTGAGGATCCGTATGTTCAGGGAACGACTTTGCGAAGGCACTGATAGCATATTCTGTGAAGGTAGCAGCTTCAGTTTTAGACTTACTCGGCATTGTAAAGTGATTAGTCACACCACGAGCTTTACTGTGAAGGAAGACATCGAAAGGGAAACCTGCATACGTCTGAGAAGCAATTCAAAGGCGTATGTATAGTCGTGCTTGAGTAACGGCGATGGACTAGCCATCTGTCACGTTGGCACCTAATATACCTCTGGCGGAAAGTGGGTGTGTGGGTATTACCTATACACCTCTGCCTACCCCTTCGGGGACCCTTGTGGGATGGCGTGAGGATATTGGTCTTTATTCTGGAACTGTACCAACAATAAATACTTACTTAGTAGGATTTTCTCTTGCCCATTTGATGCACAGTTTTGTGAATTGTCCCCATTGTAGAGGATTTATAGACCCTGAGGTCACGTTATAGACCGGACACCTGCCTCCCCTGGAGAAGAAGCAATATTAGTTAAAGCTCTGGTCATTAAAACCAATCTAAACCTTAGTTAATGTAACATTGTCAGCCAGAGTGATGTATGTGTGTGTGAACATGGTGAGGGAACCTGCATACGTGTGGGAAGAGTATCAAAGCCGTGTGTGAAGTCCACCGCCCCGCACTGGGCACTGGTGGACTGTGGCACGGAGCCTGAGTGATGGGTGTGTGAACATGGTGAGGGAACCTGCATACGTGTGGGAAGAGTATCAAAGCCGTGTGTGAAGTCCACCGCCCCGCACTGGGCACTGGTGGACTGTGGCACGGAGCCTGAGTGATGTGTGTGTGAACATGGTGAGGGAACCTGCATACGTGTGGGAAGAGTA
>JACCPG010011334.1:0-43141 GCA_016069955.1 Drepana arcuata
GATCCTTAGTATGTCTGTATTTTAGGTATTGAGGATGTGGTTTATAATTTTAGCGGCACGGTTATTCAATATATTCTTGCGGAGAGTCATGCTACTTATCTACCTACCTACCGGCATAAACAGCTGTTCAGAACCAAGCAGCTGGCTCAGCTGGCTGGTAAAAAATGTGTAACAGTTAACCGTCCTCTTTGAATAAGCATCAAGTTCGTACAGTTCGTCCTTGTCGCACTTAGGCCGGATCCATCAAATTTGATAGAGATAACGAATTTACAGTTGTATGTGTCAATTGTAGTATTGCCGCCGTAGTGTAGGTATGTTAACTCAGATTTTTACAATTCGTAGGTACCTACTGAAATTTCAATGAAGTCTGGATATGAAGTCAAATAAAAAATATTTTCCGTTGAATAAATTCGTATCGAAATTAATATTGCCTGTTTCTTAGAATAAATAAAGGTGTGTAGAATTTTGGTGTTTTCGGATTTGCCTTTGTTTGAATGAAGAGATTCGCAAATCAACTGGCGTGAATGAGGGCGTGATTGTAAAGATGAAGAAAGGCATGTTACGTTGGTTTGGACACAGAAAGGATGAGTGAAGAAAGATTGAGAGGAGATTGAGACGAAACAGATATACAAAGCAAAAGCGTGTGCAAGAAGAGGCAGAGGAAGGCCACGTTCCAACTACCTGGATCAAATAGATGGGACTCTCAAGGACGGGAACGTTAAGAGTACTCGAAACCGACGAGCATGTATAAAGAGACTGATGAATGTGGACGAAACGAAAGAGGTATGTAAGTCTAGAGAGAACTGGCGCTCTATACTCTCTGCCTACCCCGTTAGGGACTTGGCGTGATGATATGAATGTATGTATGCCTTTGTTTGATTATCTGCTTGATCTTTGTTCGTCCGATATAAACTGATGGGTATCTGTGCTTATGCTACGACAGACTAGCTAACTATATTTATAATAATATATAATATATCCTCACGCCTTCCCACAAGGGCAATTAAATTAATAATAAATTGCAGATTTGAGACATGATTGCAAGTTCGAATCCGGACTGTACCAATGTCTCATCACTGAGCTTTTCTTTTAAGTGTTCCCTGGTGTCCTTTACGTAAAATAAACCGTTAGGTACATATATTATATTTTAATATTGGCATCCTGCGTGGACTGCGAAGTCTGCGAAAAGCAGGCTTGTGCTCGTACCCGACCGACCGACCGTCCGTTATTCATCCTCTCGCAACACATCACATCACCTCTTCACCATTTTTATGTAGGCACATACTTACCACATGTAGAGTTTTTTTGTGTTAGAAACAAGAATACGAGAACGAGAGTATCATTCGTACCTGCGAGAGTACCTATAATGAGGTACGAAGGGCATAATGATCTCTCACTAGACCTTCGTAGTGATGTCGCCGAGGAAGGCTCAGAACCAGGCTCCAAGGAATGACTGTGATTCTGGAAAAGGGTGGCGTATCCCGCCACCACACTTTGTCCTTACACTGCCAATGTAAAAATATACCTTTCATGTTGAAATTGTTTTTTATGTTAAACTGTGGACAGGAAGCAGACGATCTTTTTTGTTTCGATATTTATCTTCCTACCTGCAGTCTTGTGTCGAACAATGTGAAATCACTTAAGTATAGTAATAATATGTCAGTAAGGATAGGTAGTAAGAATAGGTTCCTATATTTAAAGTAGAGTGCATTTAGTTTAGGTATTTTTTCAACATTGTAACCTGCTGTAGCACCCCACGGCTAGGTTCGCTATCCGGTTTGGTGGGACAGGCCTGCAGTTCGTTCACCCATTGGTCGGTGCTTCGTAGACGTTTCTCTCCGGTCGTAGGTATCACTTTATGCTTAATGTCCTCGAGCCCGGCAAATAATAAAAATAACCTACCTCATCTTATATACATACCTACCAAGCAACATACTGAAGCATTTACTTCTTTATTTCTATAATTTTTTAATTAATAACATGTATCGCCTTCAAACATGCGGATGTAACCGCTTACTGTTGGCAAATAGTTTTACCGCTTTGTAGATACCCACTACATTGTACTCTAGTGAAATCAACTGGTAAATATTACATACACCTGTGATACATATATGTAATACGTAATGTTCTATGTAGTATAACTATTTACACCTGAAGTATAGATACCGGTAATCCTGTCACTCATTTCGCAATTCTAATGATCACCCACACCTTGAGGTCGTCCAGCTGAAAGCAGTAGCCTGCTATGCCTGCTGGTCGCTAGATCTTCATCCGAAACCACTGGAATCACGTTGACAACCCTTTCTAAATTGTCATGTATGAAAATATGAGAAAAAGGTTTTGCTCTAATCTGTGGAACTCCCTAGTTGTTGAGTTACGAGCTGAGTTCCTATCCAACCGGTGTAGAAGATATGCTACTATTCTCTAGTAGTGCTTTTGATGTGATTTCCCCCTGACAGAGGAACAACAAATTAAAAACGTGACAAAGGCAGTAGGTTTAACCTGCAACCGGTGGTCTATACCAATGACTTCGGGTGAGGAAAACATCGTGGGGAAACGTGTAATCTGGGTTACTACTGTTCAAGAAATTCAAGGATAGTCTTATCCGTGTCTATTTCACCTTGCCACGCTATTATACCTTGAACTAGCGGTCCGTCCCGGCTTCACACGGGTGAACATACGATTTTTTTTATATAAAAGAAAATAAATATAGCCACTGTCACTCAGGGTGAATGTAGCTTTCCAATGAGGAATTATTTTTTCAAATCGGTCCAGTAGTTTCGGAGCTTATTCAATACAAACATACCAGTGGCGAAGCGTCCTTAGAACACGATTCCTACCGGCTTCCCTTGGCAGATTCGCGCTCATATACGACTATTCTATGTAGCCATAATATCACAAGAGACATAATTACATTGCGCCCTTTGTAAGAATATTCTCCAATATGCTCGATACAAAAACGCAATGTATGTGAAATCGCGCAAACGCCCACATACACGATTTCACGTAGTAGGCGACTGGGGAACTCGCTCATAATATTGGGAATTCAAATAGTTAAAATGTAGGCAATTCACGCACACATAGACATTACAACCACATCCAACCATTTGTCGATATAACAGCGATTATAAGCCGATCTCAGATAGCCTCCAATCTTTATTTGTTATGTGGTAAGGTTTCGTTTCGCTTGAAAAGTTTCCTCCAATCAGAGCAATTCAAGAGTCAATCAAATCAAAGTCAATCATTGACCTCACCTAGCCATTATTTCGCGCGTATTTGCACGGATTGTTTTGTTATGCTAAATTTATCTATTGTAATATGTGATAAGCTTGATTGTGTTGTTGTATATGGTTTAAAAAAAACGAAAGTAGTGAAATTTTACTTGCCAAGTGTTGTCACAGTGTTTGTTTTGTTTCACCGTAAAGGTTTGTTTGTTTATTTTTGTTTCTTGTCGTCACGTAGTCTGTTAGGTTCGAAATGGCGGCGTTAATACAAATAGGTTGTTGTCTTACAGATTACCTATTAAATGAGTTAACTTCGTTCTCAAAACAATCTTTCGAAAATAAAAAATATATCATTAAACATGGACGGGCTCGTCCCGATATGAAAATTGATTATAGACGTAAGGATGGGTGTTTCAAATATTTTCACAGTTCTATGTATGATAAATACGATTGGATAACCGGCAGTTGAAAATTACATAAGTTATTTTGCTTTCCATGTCATGTCCATGTTATTTTGTTTTTCGGTTTGTAGTATAGAAAAATAAATACTGCGGTATTCCTGCTGGTATTTGTTTGTGATGATGATGCTGGCAAGTTAAGTTTCACTTATTTTAGTCCTTTTTTTGGCTGTATATTTATAACCCCCGTGTGAGTGACGTGTGCTTTAAAACGGCTTTTTAAAGCCACTTTTATCATACTCGACATGCACTGTTCACATGATACCAGTAATGTCATGTATGGTGAAGGTGGTGAACACTAACAACTGTACAGCAAGCATGTTCTGTCGCATGGGAAAATTGCATACAACGCAACGCAAGCACCATACATAACATTTCGCCGTAGTTTTGGGAGGTGAACTAACACACTAATATATGGTATGTAATTTATTGCATTTTTTTTTACAAGTTAAGATATGACGTTTGGCTTATTCACGCGTTAGCAATTTTTTTGGTCCGGCTTTACCTTTCTTTTTTTTCACCCCACGCCACTGAAACATACTTACATACAAATCTCCTCTTTATAATATTAGTATAGATGAGGTCTCTCTCCTATAATTACCCTTTCGGGCGAAGTATGAAGGCGTGAAGAAATATGTAATATTTTCGTTGTATTAGATCCAAACTTATCAATTGATGTTTTTCCTATGAATTTTAGGGATACTAACAAATTTAATATTTCGTCTAAAATAAGATAATGCCAAGAACATACGATAACCTAATATTTAAAGGTTAAACGTATACAATGATTACCTATAAAGAAAAACATACTTGGAAAATCTTGTTCATTACACTAGATATTTCAGGTACATATGAAATTCAGTTTTTTTTACCTTGTCACTATGAAACATAAAATAGCATTCTGTTAATGTTTTTTTTTTTTGTACAACAAGAGTGGCAAACAAGCATACGGCCCATCTGATGACGGGAAACGGTTACCGCAGCCTATTTACGCTCACGATACCGAAGTATCACTTGCGCGTTGCTTGCTACTCAGTGTTCGGAGAGCTATAGTGTGTTGGCAGCATAATGGGCTTAATCCCTACTCTGCTTCCAAGACAATGTAACAATCCTCCCCCTCCCCAAGGAGCTCTTTACTGGAAACCTTATGCACCGCGTAGGTAAACACAAAAGAGTGTGTTATTTGGCTACGGACTTCTATAAGGTGGAGGTACAGCCCCAGACGGGCAGCTCCGAATTCAAACGGGAAACCCGTTATGCCCTACCTCTCTTCATCTCTTCATATGAAATTTACAAAATGGTATGTAGTGTTAAATAATGGCTTTTTACTTAATGTAAGGTAAGAAATATTTTTTCTGCTGTCTGTTCCTGAACTTGACCGATTTTAACGCAAATTTCACTCTTGCATTAGCTGATGTAAAATTTTCTAGATATAAGATTGTTTTAGGAACAAATTTTGCCGAAATTCGCGATCGCGGAAAAAATAACCATACAATTGAGTTATTGATTGCAATTAAGGCTACGTTTGGTAGGAAGTTACTTTACAACTATTTTGACCCTAACGTGCTGAGATAAGGATGTTGCGTAATCATGTCTTGGAATAGCGATAAGCTTAATATTTTAAAATGAATGTCACGTCTTCTGTCTGTGAGTAATAAACTCAAAAACTAAGACGAACGTTCATGTGGCTCTCACCAGTAGACAGTAATTCACGAGGAAGGTAAAGGTGTATATTTTTCATTTATAGCTTCTTTAAATGACGTCAGAAAATTGTATATCTTTGTCTATCTATATCTATATAACTCAAAGGTGACTGACTGACATAGTGATCTATCAACGCACAGCCCAAACCACTGGACGGTTCGGGCTGAAATTTGGCATGCAGTTAGATATTATGACGTAGGCATCCGCTAAGAAAGGATTTTGATTAATTATACCCCCAAGGGGATAAAATAGGGGTTGAAAGTTTGTATGAAACTTTGTCAATTTTAAACAGATCGGGCTGAGACTTTGCATGCATAAAGCTACCATGACGTAGAAAACCCCTATACACACACACATCCAAATAAATTAAAAAAATACCGCGCAAAGTAGTGACTGGGATAGTGATGCCACGCGGACGAAGTCGCGGGCACAGCTAGTTATATATATAAATGATCTCTGTCAATGTCTACAAGGCTTGAGGGTTCAAACGTGTAGTTACACTAATATTTTTTGAGAAAAGGCCGGATATAATTATCAGTAACCTTAATTGTTCCAGGATAAGTTGTTTCCGTATGCCGAGGAGAATGTGAAGGAGTTTCTGGATAGCCAGTGGGAGAGAGAAGACGTGAAGCAAGTAGTCGCCGCCTTGAGAAAGCTTGCCCTCGAAGACCAGGAGAAAGTTGTCGAGGGCGTTGTCGCTATTCCTGGAGAGGTATGTAATGCTATAAATGTTATTGTATGATGCTTGGAACAGCATCATTTGGTCATTATCGTGATATTCCTATCATCATTCAGTGCAATTGGGGGGATACATTTATAGACGACACATAAATCTGTCCCCTTACACTACCCTAGCTCTTGCATTTATGGCGCTCAATGTGCCATCTGTTTATCTTTATAAAACAAAGATAAACAGATGGCACAATTTGCAATTTACAATTTTTCTTTCAATTTGCCTCGGTACAGAACAATCCGTCTCTATCTAGACACTTCATCTATTTGACTTATGTATGCTAATTTCGGTTTAGATATTATATCGTCATGTCGTAAAAGGTTTATCATCTCCTTCTATTTTGGCCTGTTTTTAGCAGTACTCGTGTTTCATACACTCTTTTGCAGGTTTCAGTTTGTTTTCCTTTTCGTCTGTTCACGATGCAAGTTGCTCATTGTGGCTAGCAGAACGATGCTGGTCGGTTGAAAATAAAAAAGAAAAAAAACCGTTTAAACGTCGATCTTATTTAGATTTTCTATGAGAAAATTTACGCATGTACACTATACATCGATAAAGATGCGTTTCTTATTCCTAAAATAAATCTTGAGAAACATCTTCACCGTCCAGCTGGGTTTCTCTCTTAAGCACTCTTTACCTTTGACATGAATAGTAATTTAGATCCAGTTAGTAATTATGGTCTTGCATATTAAAAACCCACATTTAGTGGCGCATGCAGTTTAGTTTAATCTTGGCTAGGTGACCTTGCCAGTGAAACAGTTATCACCCCTCTTAGCACCCCTGTTTCTTACTAGATTAATTGCAGAAATTGCTAGGTTCTTCTGATTATATTTCGTTCTTCTGAGTGTAACTGTCGGGTAGGGTGGTGATCGTCAAGGTTGTATCTATTTGTCACTCGAGAGCAAGTCAGACCGTTTGCTATGATTCGTCGTCCAATAATTGCCATATTTTGACAACCAGGTTGGTGTGTTGGCCAAATGTTTGGCGTGATCCGCAGGGCATAATTTCAGAACACACTCAATGTTCAATGCCTACTACAAGTATTTTTTAAGCGTTTGGTTGGAACGTATGTGATTTGACCTTTTAGTGCTAAATATAATTATTTTATCAACCAACAACATGTATAATTGCGAAGTTAACCGATAACAATATTTACTTTTGTTTTTGTAAATATGGCAGGATGTGTCAAAAGAAGACCAGATCGATGGTATGGTGAAAAATGTCAAGTGGCAGATGGGTGCGGACCGCAAAGTGGGTCCGTTGAAACAACTGCAAGGACTCATTTGGAAGCAAGGCTATGACAAAGGCGAAATCAAGGGGCAGTAAGTGTAACTTAAACGATTAATTCAATACAACTTGCAATTACTACTATGACTGTCACGTTGGCACCTAAAATATATATCTGGTGGAAATGTGGCTCTGGGGGTACTACCTATCGTCCACTGCTCCTACCCCTTCTGGGAAGGTGTGAGGATATATTTATTTATTACTATTACTATAAATTATACATGGCTTAGTCACTTATGTTTGGGAACCTGATTTATTTATGAAGCCAGCTTAAACCATTCTGTGACAGCTGCAACCAATTTAAGAAAGCAAAATGTCAACCTAGTCTGTGGAACTGACATAGTATGATGGGATGGGCATGTGCATGTTATGTGAGGATACTATGAAAATATGAGAGGTATTTGGTGAATTGCTTACTACTTTAAGTTGATGATGTGCTAGCAACGTAATGTATGGGGTCCCACTTCTATCGGCGCAGTTATTAACTAGCACTACCCGGAACCTGTGTCATTAGGCTACAATCTGCTGTAAGGTAAAGGTACTTCCCATTCAGGCAACTTACATTCTCTAATGGTAGTGTAGGCTCTGGCCTAGTACGTAATGTGTTTTTTCTTATTTTAAGCCTACATGCGCCGGTAGCATCAATAACCTTTCTTAATTGAACAGAGAACCATTTTTTATTTTGATTCTGACATTACGGTCTTACTCTACCTATGACGTTAAAATTCCAGCGTATATGATGACGTGCAAGCAGCACTGGAGCAATGGCGCTCGGTAGAAGGGCAGAAGGTGTACATTTACTCGTCTGGCTCGGTGCAAGCGCAGAAGTTGCTTTTTGGACAATCTGTTGCTGGAGACTTACTGCCCCTCATCGACGGACACTTCGACACTGCGGTGGGTGGTAAACAGGAGCCCGCTAGCTACACTGCTATAGCTGAGAAGATTGGTTGCCCACCCGAAGAGATACTCTTTCTTACAGATATTGTCAAAGGTAAACTTGAATAATTCCTAAAACATACATACATATTTATATTTACATAATAACGCCAGAATCCCTTACAGGATAGACATAGAGGGTAGAGCGCTCTTCATACATGCGCGGTTTCGAATACTCTTGTCGTTCCTGTCCTTGAATGTCCGATCGGAAAAATATGTTCATTTTAAAATAAAAATTGAAGTTCATATTTGATCAGTTTTCATTTGTTAGGTTGAAAAATTTTCTGTTAGAGCTGTCCAGAATATAAATCTTAATATATTCCATATGAAACAGCCTGCACACCTTAATATCTCCGTGCTCGGCTAGGTGACCAATTGCGTAATATTAAGAAAGAGTTTCTGTATGGAACCATTAGTAATTAGAAATCCTTCGATATAACTGACTTAATGCCAGAAAACCGAAACAAATTATATTTTCAACACATGAAACATGCGTGCATTTTCAGAGGGCGAAGCAGGCCGATCGTCCGGGCTGCAGGTGGCGCTGGTGTGCCGTTCGGGGGATGCCCCAGAGACTTCGTTCCCCGTGCTGCAGTCGCTGGCGCAGCTAACGCGCGGCCACAAGCGCAAGCCCGACGCTCAGGTGCCCCGATGATACTAGTAGCTACCCGGCCTCTACCACGCTTGATGCATGCACACTATACTTTACCTACCGAAACTTATACACCAGGTAAGTAAACATAACAATAGTGAATAACATAACACCATCTCAATACAGACATGAACTAAAAAATAATCAGGTATAATGGGGTAATAAGCATCACTACGACAGTGGTGTTTTTGTTGTATCCCATTTCCTCAGCTCTGGGTTCGACTATTCTTCTCGGAAAGCTCGCAAATGAATTTGCATCCTTTAGCCTTTGTAATTAATTCTCAATTTAGCCTCATCCTTTTGTATATGTTATTTACTATTCTTATAGTAGTGGTTATTGGTATGCGCGTAGAATTTAGTTACGGAACGTTTGTTATTTAGTTTGTATGGATATTGTGGAAATACTGTTGTAATTAACGATGTATAAAGGCACCAAATATATTTTAATAGTCTTATTCCTTTGTTTTTTGTCACAGATAAAGAAATTGTATAAAATGTAAAGTAGATCAATAAACTTGTGTGAAAACCAATTCTGATTCTTCATTTCGCTCTAAAATGTTAATGAAAAACCAGTCAATACTTTTTATCTTTGTCATGGATATTTAAAAGCATGTATTAAGAAATTGTGTCCCTATTCTAACTGTAACGAACTGTCTTTCCTCTTATCTTTGTGTTTTTCTAAGGTTAAAATTTCCAAACCTTAAGTCTAGCAAGTTGTACGCATGATGGTATTTGTCACATCTTCCAATTTGGACTGCACTATTAATTTATAATAATAATAATATATCCTCACGCCTTCCCACAAGGGTCCCCGAAGGGGTAGGTAGAGGTGTATAGGTAATACCCACACACCCACTTTCCGCCAGAGGTATATTAGGTGCCAACGTGACAGATGGCGAGTCCGTCGCCGTTACTCAAGCAATTCATTTATAGATATTATATTTCCTGATCTATTTGCAATGGTTGTTCTTGCAAAGATTATGCAATGCAATTAGTAATTATAAACCATAATAGGCTTATAATTACTAATTGCTTGCATATTTATTGGTAAAGGGGTGATAGTCAGGCTTTCTTTTAAGAGCTTTGCCACCAAAAGGAATTTAATTTAAGGTGCTAATTGCTAAGTAAATGTGTTTTTTAAACAGCTTGACGAATCCTACAGATCTTTGGCTCATACCATGGCGTGCTATTACAACTCAAAAGTTAAACTGAAATTTTGTAGACAATTGTGGAAATGTGCACTTTTTTTATTTCATTATAAATGGTGTTGGAACTTTATCCAAGTGTGTAAATATTGCGTGCGATTAGTACGAATACAATATTGATGTATTTTATATATATATCCTCACGCCTTCCCATAAGGGTCCCTGAAGCTTTTTTTGGTGTTGGTAATTTTATATCTACAGAAATATATACTGGTAACAAGTTAAGTCGACCTAAATCATTTAAGGTGTTGCAGCATACATAATTTTTGTCTGATTTCACTATGAAATACCATACTACAAACTAAACTGTTTTCAAGATATCGAAATTTTAAGTTTACTATAAAATAATGCCCATTTGTTGTCTATTGTACTACTTTTTCAATTTAGTCGAAAAATATTGAAACAAGAACTCCTTAGACTTAACCTGTAATCCTGTATAGACATTACAAAAAAAGATGATGAATCATAACTTGTGGTGAATACAAAAAGTTATGATGCATGACTACTTAATTTACAATTAATATTTTAATAAAAATTGCCTTGATTTTGTCTAACTTGACTGCTACACAATCAAAATTTAGTAATGTATTGAGCAGGTCTTGGTTCTGGATAAATATAAGATCTTAAGCTATACATTTTCTAATACTGTAATTTGGTCACATTTCAGGTAGAGGAAGAACAGCCGGCCAAATTACTTAAGACTGATTCAGAAGAGGCTGTCAAGGTTGATAAGGCTGAAGTTAAAGCTCCTGCCGCTGTTGAGAAAGTACCCGAGGAGCCAGAGAAAATGGAAGTTGAGGAACCAGCTGCAGTCTGTGAAGAACCCAAACCGGAGACAAAGACAGGAGAAACAACCACTAGCATTGAAACTGTTGTGGAAGAAGTTACAGATTCCACAGATATAGCAGACATCCCTGTTATTGATGCAAAGCCTATTGTAACGGAGGAAGAAAAGACTGAAAATAAAGAGACTGAGAAAATGGACACAGATACGACAGCAACCATAGAAGAAAATACTCCTGAAATTAAGGAATCTGATACAAAGACTGAAGGAGAAACTGCAACTGTTGGAGAAAATCCAGTTACGGTTATAACTGAAATTGAAGAGGTAACTAATGACAAGCAGGTCCTAAACGAAGTGCCAGAGATTGAAGATATCGAGCCCGTAGTTGAGGAACCCCCCGCAGTTGAAGACATGGAGGAATTGCAAAATGTTGGGGAAGTTCTCGAAAAGGAATGCGATGAGATTCTATCGAAGGTGCAAGATGTAACTAATTTGGACAATATTCCTCTTAAGCCCTTGCTTAACCCTATTGCAGAGGAGAGTATGGATACTGAAAATGGGGATACCAATGATATTATGGAGAGAATATTAGATAGTGAGGCTGAACTTGAAATGAAGCAATGTGGTATTGATTTGAATACTGTCACGGAAATGTCCGACTCGAAACCAGAATCCGAAACGGAAACAGTAACAGAGGACGTAAATATTGAGAAAGAGAAGAAATGTACAGATTCCACTGATTCAGCCGAGGATAAATCCACAGATGTTATTGTAGGGCAAAATAAAGTAGTTACAGATGAGAAAATTGAGGAAAGCAGTCCCAAAGAGGCTACAGTAGTAGAAGAAAATAAGGTAGACATAGACACACCAGAGAAGAAAGAAACCGAAACAACAGTTGAAAAGATTTCAACTGACACATTAGTACCTAATGAAACAAAAGATAGTGCCAGTGTTCTTGGAGATGCAAAAGACGGTGAGAAAGTTCCTGAGACAGCAAAAGCCGAGAGCGCAAACGGATCCGCTGAGAAAGAGCTGAAAGAAATGCAGGTGAATGGTAAAACAACCAACGGTGATGCAGATACTGTGAATCAGAATGGTGATGTCAGCAAAGAAGAGGAGTTAAGCTCTCGACTTTCAGTAGAGAATGGAAAAGAGGTTGTAAATGGTGCCAACGGAAAATCCGGTGATTCGGAGCAAGGTCAGGGCGATAACAAGTTAGAGACGGAAATTAAAGTTAAGACAGTCGCCTCCGACGAACCGCGCACCGTTCCAATAGAGCAGCCTACGGAAGCATAAAGATCGTTTGGTGAGTGACACTTGTAATTTTTTATTTACCACAATGTTTCGTCCACATGAAATTGATTTCATGTGTAGTTTTTTTATCTGCACTTCTTTTGGGATTGAATTTATTTACATTTATAATATTAGCAGAATATATTCAACTTGACATAGCCGCGAAATATATGGCGATTTATAGTGATATGGTGGTAGACAAGTGGTTTAAGTAGTGACTTTTAAACTTAAGATTGCAGGTTGAAACCTTGGTGATCATTGGAACATACATACCATATGTACCAATCTTTCTGAACTTAAGTACAGTGGTTTATCAAACGAAGAGCGACGATTATGCCTAAGAGTGCTATTTGGCTGCGATGTTTTAATGTAATTCTGCCTACTGATACTTTAAACGAGATACCCCATTTATATTGCTTTATTATTTATTGAAATATTGCTTTACATTGATATAAACCATTGAATACTTGTTTTCCAGTGTCGGTTGAGCGGAACAGCACGGCGTCGTAGCGTTGTTGGTTCACACCGGATGAATGACAAGACTGAGGTTGCTTCCACGCTAATTGACATTACTTCCTAGTTTATATATGTATTAAAATTTGATTGTGTACCGCTCGGTGACACCGGTGCCCACTGCCGGCGTGAGGCGACACTCCAAGGACTAGCACATGACCACTGTACAATAGTGCTAAGCCCATGGTGCCGTTTGACGGCCTGCGATTTTTGCGCCACAGCAAACCGAAAAACATTTTTTTACAAAAAATCCTATGAGATAGAAATGCGAACATTTTTGAGGACTTTTGTCACACAATCAAACCGGAACGGATGTTTTATTCCAGAAAAAATCTACCAATGAAATGAAATTCTACGCGGGTGAAACCGCAGGGAACAGTTAGTACTAAATAAGGCTATTGCAAGTCTGTGTATAAAGACCAATAAACTTCCACCACCCACGAAATCTCTGCACAAACTATGCCTGACTCTGTCCAAGTTTTTGCTAGTTCAACAATGCCTAGGTTCTGATGGGGATCTGGGAATGGCGATAAACTTGCCGTGGAGCCGAATCGGGGCAGGGTGAACGCAATGACCTGAATTCTTTCCAGCAAAGTTTGAGCAGTGTCAGTTGTATTTTGTGAGATTATCTTCCGTAATTTTTGCCTCGTTTAAAGTAGATTTACGGTTAAGTTAGATTGCGTCTTTATATTTAGACGTTCCTATAAGTAGTGGCTATTCTGGCTTTTATTTAGCTATTTGAATACATTATTTATGTATAAATAAGATCGAAGGATGGTGCTTCACTAGCCTGTTCATGTGCTGTACAGTACCTTTTGGTCCGCTCGGCGCACGTGGTATGGAGTAATTAATACGAGTGAGACCGGGCCGGCAGTGTACACTTAGTCACCGTTTCTCATATTTTGACCTAGGTAAGTTTTATTAGTAAGTATTAACTGTATTGTGATTCTTAATTATCGTATATGTATTACTCGATTTTCTTAAACCCACTGCCAAACTACTCGCACTGCCGTTTGAACTTGATCCAAGCACTTGCGTTATTGTGATACTATGCGACAAGACTGAGGGTTGTGTGTACTAGGTGCGGCGAGACTGCATTGGCTGTGCATTATTTGTGCTTTAATTTTTGTATTTATTTTTAAAAGTCTCTAACATAACATTTTTGGTCATATTCTTGCCTGTTGATAATTTCGTGACAGTCTAAGCTTTAGGAAAGGTAAGTATGTTTTGATATAAACGTGTGGATTTTAATTATAGCATATTTACTAGTATTGCAATGGTTGAATGTCCCACGACGCGGATTGTCGTCTCATTCCAAGCAAGTTGTGCTACCAATGTATAATCGAAACTAGTCAAAACGTAGTATTGAATCTCTAATTTTACCTACGTATGGTCTGCTTTTGACGCACGCTTTATTTATTTATAAAATTAGTTGGAAACATTGTTCCTGTATTAGTTAGCTGTAAGGCCACTGCTGGGGCGGGAGTGCGAGCACAAATTAAGTGGATCAAGGGCAAATGGCAGCGCGTGCCTCTTCGTTTAGACTGATTTTTAACAAGTGTTTTCAACGTTCTCGGCGCTAGCATTACCTGCAAACTGGATACAATTATAGTAACGATAGCATAAGGTCCAGTTTCGATAATGCTTTGGCGCGACGTGATCCTAAATATTAAGAACCATACAAATGTTTCAGTTCACTCTTTATTGTAAAAAATGAACTCAAAACTCGAACGCAATTGAAATTTTTTAATTTTAATTGACACTAACAACGTTGAAATATAATGGATGTAGAATTTTTTATGGTATTTTATTTATCAAGATCCTATACTTTGTTGGGCATGTACCTACCAGCGTACCAGTGGTAAGTCTTAAAAGTTTATACTGTTCATCAGTTGATTGACTCTGTCTTCGATCAATGTAGAGTTCAGAGAAAACTGGCGCTAGACTGGCCACCCCATGAGGCACTCAGCATGATGATAAGTATGTATGGAACCTGCTCTATCAGTTGTCTTTTCAATCGGTTCCTGTTCTGTCTTTCTATATTGAGACTACATTATAACAATCACATTTAACATTGCAGTGGTTCCAAGTAGTTGAGATTCATCCCAAACTACAAACTACCTCATACTTATGTAGCCGCATGAAGTTGCAAAGCTATAACAATTTATGTACATAGAGTACTGTTGTAAATATTGAAACCACGCTTCGAAGTCAAGGTTCCTCTAGGCATGTGGTTATTCTAAGCAATATCGTTGATGCCTTTTGTGTCGAAAATTATAGAAAGGTCCAATAGTTGACACCCACAGTACTCAAGATTGATATTTACTATTATTTACCTAGATATCAAAAGTTGTAAGAAAATCAAATTCATAATAATCCAGATAAATTTGCTTCTAAATAGCCGTTATGACAAAAATTGGCAAGTACCCACTTTTCAGTTTTTTTTTCAGCTATTTTTGAGGAATAAAAAAAAGTAGCAAAATAAAAAACCTGGTAACTAGTACATTATTACGTTACTTTACTTGTTGTTTGGTTGGTCGACTGTTCGCAAATTCGGCACAAGCGGCGACCGAGCGAGGTGATGTGGAGGTTATGAATACAAAAGGTATAGAAACGCTCAGCATTGCGGTCGGGGAACGGAACGCAACGGGCATGAACCGGCGCGGGCCGGCCGGGGGTCTATTCTTAAATCGCCGTCCATATAATTATTTCGCTTACAGCGCGAACATGTTTTATGTTCATTCATAAAGTTTAGAATTATTTATGGAGATCTTTGATTGCAGAAGAAATCTTAATCCTATGTTTTTTAATGGTAGTTAGTAACGATTCCACACTCAGTGAACATTTCAGTAGAACTTACTTTAAAAAATCCTTTGCTTCTATTTAAATTCATGTAATCGTCGGTTCTATTTTATTTTGAATTTACAAATATCCTTAATGAACGCTCTATTCTCAGCGCCAGCGCCACAAGAGCATGAAATCAGTAATCTAGTTCACATGTATGAAAATTAATAATAATTATTTTGATGTTGGTGACCAATACTAGAGCATCTTGTCTCAGTGCTATATGCTAGCCAAGTAGGCTATAAAAAAAACGACACTTGTCTACATCCAAATCTTCCAAATCTGAGGCTTGATCCTCAATGTCTCCGTGTGATTCTTTGTTATATAACCAGCAGTAAATTGACGACCAGCTACATTACAAAAGATCGTAGTTATAAAATTTGCTGTAGTGAAAAGTGGAAACCGTACCAGATGGTACGGTTTCCACAAATGTCAAGATATGTCAAAATACGCGGGACTTATAATTGTAAGCGTTAATAATTAGTGGAAATTCTATAACACTATTTCTCTGTGAAGCCGTTTTCATCACTAAAATCATCAGTAGAACAGAAGCGGCTAAAATTTTGTGATACTTTGTGCACAAAACCTTGTCATAAAAATACAAAAACATATGATTCCGGCCAGGATCGAACTGGCGGCCTTCTGCGTGTAAAGCAGATGTGATAACCACAGTTATTTGTATAATAATATTCCACAGTTTTGATAATAGACGCCGGACGTGAGCTGACGTCAGGGATTCTTGTGCACGCGCAGTCCGGTGCCTGTGAATCACGCGGCGATGTGTCACCGCCGTCGCTCGCCTCGCGACCAAGCTGTTTACGATCCATTCGCGACTGCAGATAATATTAAGGTCTTCTCAGAACGCAGTCTATAGCTCGTAAGACCTAGGCGAGACTATGAAAGCTTCACGCGAGATCAGGGTAGCCTGCGCTATAATAAATTATATATTTACTGCACAGACTAACTAACCTATCCATGCATTTCTTATGTAGGATGAGTATACTTATACAATTTTGCCTTTGTTCTTAATTTTGGCTTAAGACTTTTATTTTTCCAGAAACTACTCGTGTCGAGATACAGTGCTTTTATTACAACAATTTTGGTACAATTATGACGCACATCGCGGTGAAGAGAGCGCCACTCCAAAAGACGATTGCCTGGTCTAGTGGTCGGAGCTCCTTGTGAGGCTTGATGGGTTTGATTCCTGTACGGATACGTTTATTGAAAATGCATACTTGTACTTTAGTCTTGGATGTCCTTAGTACGAATTATGTTTCTTTCAAAGCCCACCATACCTTTCCTGGCTCAGTCTAGCCTTGTCTGTGCGATATTGTTTACAGGGATAGGGTTTACAGCTTTGAATAAAAATAGAAGCAAGTGTTTAAGCTTAAAGGCTAGCAAGTGTTTCAGCTTACGCGTGGAGTTATGAATACAATTGGAAAGTACCGATGAAGCTATCCTGCGCAGTGAATAAAAATTAGTGGCCAGGCGGCGGCAGTGGCGGCGGTGCGCGGTGTAGCAACCGGTACAGCCCCGTCGTGGCCGGCTGGCTTGTATTTTTATGTAACTTGTTCGGTACCGAGTTGCGCCACGCTCGCGGCTCGCCGCTCGATTCCATGCCGCTCTCGCCTCACGCAGACTTTAAGGAAACTCTAAAGATATTTATTTATTAAGAACGACATATGTACATACATATCATCACACAGACTCCGCGTAGTTTGAGGGTAGGCAGAAATAGTAGTCTCAGTGAGTTATATGCCGTAGTGGCAGAGCGGTCTATGTAGTCACCTAAATAAAGATTCGAGTCCTGGTGGTCTGCACCAAAAAGTTTTCTCTTAACGTTAACACGTAAGTGATTTATTTAAGCGACACTACGAGCTGTACGGTTCAGGAAAACAGAGGAAACCGATGGAAACGTTTAGGAAGAAATTAAATTTTGCGACGATGTCTGACTCAATCACACCAGAACCGGCGGGCATGTAAGAAGCGTTGTATTGTATGTAGATGAAGTGAAACAGGTATGTGCAGAAGAGAATCTACCTCTTGTGAGATTCCACGTGATTACAGATATATTTGCACTAATTTCATTTCAGCTCATACAAAATTATATAAAATACTAGTTGTCCCACCTAGCTTCGTCTGAATGAATAAATTATTTTTAACTGAAACGATTGCAGAGCAGTATGGTCCAATTGAATCAAAACTATTCTCGAATCCATCTAGACACAGAAAATTTCATTAAAATCGGTCCAGCCGTTACGGCCGGCCAGCCAGGAGGAGTTAAGTGACAATCACACGCACAGAAGAAATATATCTATACATACATAAAATAAAATTGGAGTGTCTGTTTGTAATGTATATCTAACCGCTTTTTACTAAATGCATATTTTTTAACATTTTTTGTCTGTCTGTTTGTTCCGGCTAATCTCTGCAACGGCTGGACCGATTTTGACGGGACTTTCACTGGCAGATAGCTGATATAAAAAGTAACATAGACTAATTTTATTTTAGAAACAATATATATTTTTAAATTGCACGCGGCGAAGTCAAGGGCACAGCTAGTATATGTATAAAGATTATTTGGTCGCCAACAGGTGCGCAGATATGTTAGTCCTCAGTCTTTACAATGACAGTCATTTCGACAGTCAAAACTATGTTTACAATAATTTACATACACACGATGGCAAACATAGCATATGACAATGTTTTTTTTAACAAAAAATCTGTCAGTGCCTTTGTTTGGTCGTCGTCAGAGGCTTCGACAGGCAACTAAACGCTTGTTAAGCTGTCATATATTTCTAGTCAATCTATTAAGAAAGATCAGAGGTTCTTCAAAAAGGGTGTGAAAAGATTATTGCTGGGTTGGCACCGAGCGACCAATACCTACCCTTGGTGTTGGAAGCGCCCATAGGCGGCGGTAACCGCTTAGCTTACCTTACCACTATGAGTTGTACACAACTTTAGTGGTATAAACAGAATATTCCAGATTGGTACTCTTATTAGAATAGAATAGAATAGAATAAAATATTTTTTTTCATATTTAATTTTAAGCATTATTCTCATAAATTCTGTGGTCCCCCAAAGGGACCGGGCCTTTATCTATGCTTGCGTGGGGATATATTTCCAACACGTGGAGGCCCCTTCTAGGGTAGTATAAGTAAGGGAGGCACTATTATTGTTTTTACCTTGCTTTCATTATCACTAAGGATCGCAGCCAAAAGGCACTATTCTTTGGTCATGTTGTTCTATGGTGAAGTTTCCTGAAGTGGTTGTACCGGCAGGCCCATCTCATCCTGCCACCCACGCAAATGAGGTCGGCACCGCGCAAGTGCTGGTAATATTGATAACAGCCGGGCCAACGTTGCCCAATTTAAATTCATGTCTATTGAATCATTTTAAGACACGCTTACTGTTTAGTTATTAGATGGGTGACCGCTCGCACCGTTCCATCCATGTCTTAGAAAATGTAGTCCCGGCTACCATGGAATTGATTGATTGATTATAATCAAGCAATTTTAAGCCCAGTATCATAAAACGCAAAGTCTATAATTGTCCACCTCTGAAATACCGTAGCTGTCGACGACGGCGAGAAGCGCGAAGTCATCAAGAAGTGTTTTGTTATCAGTCGACTATCGACTTATTTTTTATATATGTAAGGTATAATTTAGTTCATTTACGTGGTGCATTGGATGTGATAGTGAGAGCGCTGCAAACTGAGAAAATGCCTGACAAAGGTTAGATGGCAGTTGCTTTGTGAAAAAGTCTGAGAACCAACCACTTAGGTATTTGTTTGTGACATAATTATTGCGTTATGGATTTACAATATTATTTCCTTTCATAATGATTTAATTTTAGTTAATTAGTCTTCTGTTTTTTTGCATGCAGTTTTCACCTATAATTAAGATGGCATTTAGCACGGGCACAACTTGGAATGATTTTTATTACTTGTACAACTTGTTGGTGATCAATCCTTACTAATATTATAAATGTGAATGTAAGTTTGTTTGTTACGCTTTCACGTAAAAACTACATAACCGATTATCATGAAAGTTTGTACACATATTCCTGGAGGTATAAGAAGTAACATAGGATACTTTTTATTAAAAAAAAACATTTTTACGACTGAAAAAATGCCGGTTTACTGATATTTTTTTATGGTGATGGCTTATACCCAGGATTAAGACCTAGACTACATTTTAATCCCGAAAGATTCAAAGCTCTAATATTATAAAGGCAAAAATATGTATGTTGCTCTTTCCACGCGGGCGAAGCCGCGGGCATTTGCTAGTAAATAAATAAAAAAATAATGATTCAGAAGGCGTATGACACATTTCCATTTTTATATAGATATTAAGAAGATTAAGAAATATATTAGTATGATTAGTCACACCACGAGCTTTACGGTGAAGGAAAACATCGAGAGGAAACCTGCATACGTCTGGGAAGTAATTCAAAGGCGTATGTATAGTCGTGCTTGAGTTACGGCGATGGACTCGCCATCTGTCACGTTGGCACCTAATATACCTCTGGCAGAAAGTGGCTGTTTGGGTATTACCTATACACCTCTGCCTACCCCTTCGGGGACCCTTGTGGGAAGGCGTGAGGATAAGAAATAAATCTAATTTTGTTCAGTACTTATAGTATATAAAAAAGGAACAATTCACAAACTATCTCATTAATGATATGTGAATGACGTCACAAGCCAAACAAAGTATTATGGCCGGAGACACAACCTTGAAATGTCGACAATAGTCTCCTGAAACTACTGTGACGTGTTATTGCCATCATTATTCAAGAATCCGAAAGGCACTCATTTGTAGACGTTATATATATATATATATCGTTAAATGATGAATTGTAACGCTTCTGGTGATGGTGGTGTTTTTACCTAACAGGTGCAGCAACTAGAAATTAGCTCAGGGATTAATCAAAGCTGTGCAAATATGCAATAAATAAATAGCTGAATTCAATGTAGAGCGTGTTGTCAAAGTGGACCGTCCATAAACATGTTTACAGTCGCGTAGCTACGCGCCACTGGCGTCCAAAGTAGCGAGGCCCTGTTGAAAACAACAACTATTCCATCCCCCGGGTACGCCTGTCGTTCCCCGGTCTTGTGATCGAGCTCTTTGGCTTTGGAACTGTGTCTTAGACTATATAGGTATAAAAACGGATTAATCCCGCTTGAGCATTCTTAAATAATGCCATGAACGACATAGAAGGCCCGCTTCGTACAAGGTTGCAAGTTATGATCAAATGTATCCTGAATCCTCGGAAGGCCTTTTTTTTCGGTAAGGTTATTGAATAGCTGATGTAAGTAGTTATGAATATATATTACAAGTAGGTATTAAAGACGTGGGTGTAAAGACTTTGCGGTAAGGGCGGCATAGGCGCGAGTGATACCCAAGTGTTGCAAGGGTCCATTACCGCGGTAACTGCTTGTCATCAAGTTGTTCCTATGCTAATAGAGCCCTAGAGTCATAAGAGATTTTTAATTTTAATGGATAGACGTAAACTGCTACAAGCAATGCAATCCTCGTTACCCTTTAAAGTCAGCTCCTGGAAAATAAAAGATCAAGATTTACAACAACAACATTGTTAAGTTTCCATACGGGTAGGCAGCAGAGTTATACTTATTGTTTAGAGGAGAGCGAAAGAGGTAGACTTACGTCTAGAGAGAACTGGCGCTCTATACTCAATGCCTACCCCGTTAGGGACTTGGCGTGCTGATATGTATGTATGTTTTGAGGAGGATGCTAACGTCGGTGCTAAAAGCAACTCTGTATCAATCTCAGACACATTCGAATACGTCTTCTTATAGTTACTTGGTATACAGGCGAATCCGTGGTTGGAACCTGCTATCGTGACTTTCAAGACCATTGCTTCAACCAAAGAGTCTCAACAACGGCCTTCCGAGACTTCTAACGAGAATGAAGTTCTTAGCACTTGTCACGACAACTAAATACATATATATCATAATTGTTGGTAGGAAAATGTAGTTATATATAATATAAATAATATATCCTCACGCCTTCCCACATGGGTCCCCGAAGGGGTAGGCAGAGGTGTATAGGTAATACCCACACACCCACTTTCCGCCAGAGGAATATTTGTAAAATGTAGTTACCACGATCAAATGACTACCTTAAAAGTGCTCGAAGGACCATTGATAATGATGCCTAATACAGCCACAACATTAAGAGCTAAATTGGAAATTATAAAATAAAATAGTTGGCGTCAATGCAATGGACGTACACTCGTGGTTGGGCCACGAGAGCGTCACTACGACCTGATTTTCACGATCCTCCATTGCAAATGATATATATGATGTATTTAAAGAAAAGCAAGCAGAGTTCCTCGTTCTAGGACGACGCTATATACTCCTAGAAGTAGAGAAGAGGTTCTTGTGCTATTACTGCTTACTGTAAAATATGAAGTCAATCAATCATTATCAGGGATCTGTATAGATGTTTCGCTGTCTGTATGTATGTATATGTATAATTCAAATAGCATAGCATCATCACGCCGTGTCACTCATGGGGTAGGCAGAAAGAAGAAGACCACCACAGTCTACAATACCTAATTTGACTTTATTGACTTATTAGTCCCAGTAATATTATGAATGTGAAAGTTTGTTTGGATGTTTGTTCCCTTCACGCAAAAACTATTGACCTGAATTGGATGATAATTATGGAATTGGGCACAGAGGTAGATTATTACTTGGGTTGAACAGGATATGGTTTTAATCCAGAAAAAAACATACGCATGAAATCAAAATGTACGCGGATGAAACCGCAGGGCACAGCCATAGACTAAGAAATATGAGATATATTCAAGACTAAAATGTTGTGGCAAATTTCTCGTGGCCGTCCCCTGACTGTGTGTACCCAGTACCCTTGGCCGCGGCAGCCCGTCGCCCTCTGCGACCCTGCGCCCTGCGTGCCCGCTCGTCCTTGCACACCCTTTGCACCTATACATACTATAGCGCCGACTAGGGTATACGCTATACGAAACACTTTTGACGTACTAAATACGTTTAATGTTGTAAAATAGCAAAATAATTATGACATGTGCAATACATACAGGAATATGAATAAATCCATTAATAAAAAATCTTTTTTATGTTACTTAATTTTGATTGTTTGAGCTGTAAAATATATTATATAGTTGTAACAACAACCTGTTTTGTGAGGAGAAATGTTTATGTGACTATGTCAGATGGCGAGTCGTTTCAGTTTCTCAAACACGACTAAACAACTTATTTTTTTTCTCATCTATATGCAAGCTCACACCATCACATTCACAGTATTTAAGTGCGGAAAAACATCTATTCAGGAGTAATTCGTGGATACAGGCGAGATCCGAACTTGCAAATTTTGCGTTGCACTTCTCAAATCGCTCGGCCAGCATGGTCCTTTGAGCGGGTACGAATACAAAAAAGATAAAACCGGCATATATATAGCACCTGTTTGCCTGATGGTAAACGGTTACCGCCGCACTTAAAGCACTAGAGGTGTCGACACACATCAAATCATCATCTCACATCGTTAATTTGTTGTGTTGTTGCGAGTTGTGCAATGAAACAAATGTAATCCACGGACAAACAGAGTACTACTGTATTTAAGATGCATATAAAAGACAAGTTTTGTAGACAATTTCCTAGAAAATGAATAGGTTCTTAATATACTTATTAAGTAATCGTGGAACAATTGTGGAAGGTACTTGAGTATAACCATAAAGCCAGGAGGAAACAATAAAATCAGTGGAGTGTGGGCAACACGGGGAATATACATACATTTCACACGAAGTAATTAGTGATTCCAATAGGTAAGAAATTGTATTAGAAAAAAATGCTTACATTCATATATTAGCCACCATTGGGCGGTAAAAAAAAATATTATGGAAAAAAATACACATACTTTTGAATCCATTCCAAATTTAGGTACTCAAAGCTTTTTAAAAGTACTTATAATAATAATAAATCTTTATTTACTCACAAAGGATTAATTGTTGGTACTTTGATCTGGTCACCAGTCTAGTTTTCAGTAAGGGATGCCTGTGTTAGGAGACCCCCTCTATAACTACAATTAAGTTACTTGCTATGACTATGTAAAATTGTTTGTATGTATGTACATGTGTGGTGTGTGTATGAGAGAGACTATGCGTGTGTGTGTGTAACTTACTTTTAGTAACTAGCTATTTAATGGATGCAATCGGATTATCCTCACGCCTTCACACAAGGGTCCCCGAAGGGGTAGGCAGAGGTGTATAGGTAATACCCACACACCCACTTTCCGCCATAGGTATATTAGGTGCCAACGTGACAGATGGCGAGTCCATCGCCGTTACTCCAGCACGACTGACTATACATACGCCTTTGAATTTCTTCTCAGATGTATGCAGGTTTCATCTCGATGTTTTCCTTCACCGTTCTGCTCGTGGTGTGACTAATCACTGTACTTAAGTTCAGAGAAACTCATTGGTACAGTCGGGATTCGAACTTGCGACCTTTGCGTCGCAGGCAACTGCTCGAACCACTCGGCCACCACGGCTCTTCACGGCATGGATTATTAGTTTCAGAAATGCGTGCACAAATAAAAATACGAACATACACAAAAAAAATTTGCAAGCCCGAATAGATTAATTATCATATGTATATTGTAGATCCGATAAAATGTCCTGCAATCGCGTCAAAAAGCGTCAAAACGAATACGAGCGATATGTAACCTTATACGAATGGTATTGAGTCGATAATTAGGGAAAAACAAACGAAAGGTCGATGTATACGGCTGACATAGGCGCCGGTCCAACCAGTTCTAATGGAAGCTATATTGTATCGTATGTATCGTGTAATAAAGTTGTTATTTGAATGCTGATAAAACAGAATCTTGGTACGGGACAAACTGAACTTATAGTATAAACCCAAAAATTTACTTTATTTTCTTTAATTTTAAGTTGAATTCTGCTGGGTTATCATTAAAGATGTCACCGCCCTAATCACATTCTATACTAACTAGTAACTACTTACTTACTACAAAAAAATATATATTAACTAAAAAATATTGTTAAAAGGAGTCCCTTTAGGCAGGGTTCCGAAGATACTGGCAGCGTTCCCTTTGAATAGCTGGGCTAATTCTTTGTCCGAGGTAGCTGACAGCTCTTCGGTCTCCTGTGATGTCGACAAACCTTATTGCTAATTCTTTAAATAGCCTTATAGCACTAGGACCCCACGGACCATGGGTCTCGACACCGAATGGGACAAAATCATATTCGGAGCCTAGACCCCTGTATTTGTATACTTTAGCTTTTTCAGCCGCTTCACAGACCGCACCAGCTCTGTTGTTGGTTCCATGTAGATGGGAAGGGGCCAGCGTGTCTGAACAACTATTACCTAATTACCTACTCACATCAAATGTTATTTTACTTTTAAATGCGTAGAAAAATATCGCACATAACGATTTGAACCCGCGACTGGCCTAAATTCGTCGCTCTGACTATCAGAGCTAATCGTAATCCTGCCTAATATGGCGAAATTTCCCTTTTAGCTCGCGTTTTAGGTGTACATTTACCGGATGAAATGTAGGATAAGTTGTCCTCAAATATGTTTCATAACTAGATGGGCCCGCGATTTGGGCCGCGTGGAATTTAACAAAAAGTATATATATATCCTCACGCCTTCCCACAAGGGTCCTCGAAGGGGTAGGCAGTAAAAAATAATAATATAATAATTTATCCTCACGCCTTCCCACAAGGGTCCCCGAAGGGGTAGGCAGAGGTGTACACCCACTTTCCGCCAGAGGTATATTAGGTGCCAACGTAAAAAAGTAATTGTTCAGATTCTAAAATAAAAGCTATCTGCCAGTGAAAGTCCCGTCAAAATCGGTCTTGCTGTTTCAGAGATTACCCGAAACAAGCAGACAGACAGACAGACAAAATTGTTAAAAATGCTATTTTGGTATATGCGCCGTGTTATCTACATCCAGTTCCAAAATTTGTAAATAAAATTTATTATAATAAAGCGGTTATTTTAATATTACAAACAGACACTCCAATTTAATTTATATGTATAGATTATTAGTGTTCCACTCCCTTGGGTAACAGCATGATGATATATAGCCAAGCCTTATTCACTAATTCTATCTAATTAACAATTATTCGGATCGAACGAGAAGAACCGAAGATTAGCGCGTTTGAACAAACAAACAAGCTGCCTGTATTTATTTGTTTAAATAAGTAGCAATTGGACCAAATAGATGAAAAAATAGAAAGCTTGCGTGGGAACAAACGGAGCCCGTGGCCACCAAATACTGAGGAGAAAGGAGCGCGGGCACTGAAACTGGCGTATCCGACCCGCGCGGCTTACAGAAAAATACAAGATAAATACATACTAATATTATATAAGGCAGTATGGATTTGTCGATGAATGTGGGCGAAGCGAAAGAGGTAAGTCAAGAAACAACTGGCACTCTATACTCTCTGCCTTTTTTTATTATACAACAAGAGTGGCAAACAAGCATACGTCCCACCTGATGGGAAACGGTTACCGTAGCCTATTTACGCTCACGATACCGAAGTATCACTTCCGCGTTGCCACTCTGTGTTCGGAGAGTTATAGTGTGTTGGCAGAATAATGGGTTTAATCCCTCTGCTTCCAACACAATGTAACAAACGTCCCAAAATTCCAATCTCCCCAAGGAGCTCATTACTGGAAACCTTATTCACCGCGTAGGAACACAACACAAAAAATTGTGTTATTTGGCTACGGACTTCTATAAGGTGGAGGTCCTGCCCCAAATTCGAACGGGAAATCCGTTATGCCCTACCTCTCTTACCTCTCTGCCTACTTCGTTAGGGCTCGGCGTGATGATGTGTATGTATGGGCTGGTCCAGGTGGTCTTTAAATAGGTGTGCTGCGCTGTACCACACGCGCGCGAAGATTTTTATTTCTTATGTGGATTTTTTTGCTGAAACTATGTGTTTATACTCATAATCTATCTCTGTGCCAAGTTTCATCCAATTCTGTTCAACCGTTCTGATGTGATTGAGTAACAAACATCCTCACAGACTTTAGCATTCATAGTATCAGTAGGAGATAATATTCTAGATGCGAAAGTTTGTAGTTCGACGCGAAAGTAACTCTTTGTTTGTTAATTAACGACGACGAAATGGCTGAACGGATCGCAATAGAATTCGGCAAGGAGATAGATTTTGTCATGGGGAAGGGCATCTTTTACCTTAGTTAAACATATTAATAGGGTGTAATTTTTCAAGTTGAGGATTCATATTTAGGTTTTTTTAAGATAAGATATAACGTGTTGGAATTGCAAAATTATTTAATATTGTTTATTTAAGCGGACGAAGCCGCGAGCTACGGCTAGTGCTTACATAACAAATTCCACGTAATAAGTTTCATTTATATTACTTCACAATACTAAGTCGTGGCCGTGGTGGCCACGTGGCGAAGTGGCAAGTGGTTCGTGTAGTTGCCTGCGACACAAAGATCGCAAGTTCGAATCCCTACTGTACCAATGAGATTTTCTGAATTAAGTTCAGAAGTAAGTACAGTAATCACTGTACTTACTTCTAAAACTCAAGGTGAAGGAAAACATCGAGAGGAAACCTACATACGTCTGAGAAGCAATTTGAAGGCGTATGTATAGTTGTGCATGAGTAACGGCGACGGACTCGCTATGTGTCACGTTGGCACCTTGAATCCATCTCTGGCGGAAAGTGGGTGTGGGTACTACCTTTACACCTCTGCCTACCCCTTTGGGGGCCCTTGTTAGAAGGCGTGGGGATATATTATGTTATGAGATATTACAATACTAAGTGCCCCCGCGATATAACTCGTGAAATTAAGATCGTTTCAGCAGTTAGGTTCCCCTACGACCTAAAAGACAGTAGGGATGAAATATTCTGCTCTAGGCTTACATACATTTCACATCATTCACATTCATCAATTTCTTCATAGATTTTCGCTTTCATTATACAGACATAGCTTCTTTAACAACAGCATTACAGCAAATCGAATATTACTTTACTGATTAGTTCCTTTTGGCCCCGACTTCCAACAAGTTATATATAAAATAATATATATATATATATAAATATAATAATATAATAATTCATCCATATTGACAAGATAATTCTGTAATGATTTACAAACACGTTCTTTGAATCCTCCTAAAATCTAAAATGATAAATACTACAGTGTGTGAGTGTGATGGTTAATCAATCACGTCAGATCGGCTGAATATAATTTCATGAAATTTGGCGGAGAGATAGATTATTAGCTGAACAAACCAATGGGATATTTTATTCCAGAAAAAGGTCTACCAATGAAATATTTTTTTTACGCGAGTGAAAGCAGCCGCGGGATACTGCTAGAATCTAATAAAACATATATTTCTAATTCGAACAGCCATGATGGATCGTGCGAAAGAGACAGATTTATAGATATCATACACACCTGTTCCTGTCGCATTCTTGAATAATTACGGCAACAGCTCGTCATAGTAAAGACCCCAGCCTTTTTCCTATTGACAAACAGTCAAGGTACCAAGGTGTCTTTCTTCTAAGAGGCCCATTATTGAGCACAGAAAGCTGTACAGTTTAGTGCTGCTCCAATTATTATTTTAACACTCTTCAAAAGACGTAACGTTGTCTTAAGCTATCTCGCTGAATCCCACAGGTAGCAATGAAACTGCGAGTTGATATCAATTGAAAATATCTACATCGAGCAGACCAATCATAAAGCGTTGCACACCACGTTTGCTTGATTAAAGTAAAATAAAAACTTCGCTAATTGCCCACAGCCAATTCAACTTGTTCACATGGCTATTTATATCTTATATTATTTACATAACTAACAAATTTGTGTGGCATTATAACGCAGAATTATATGTGTGAGATTTTAAATTTGCAGTGTTATATAAAATTTGGACACCGAATTCGTGGCGCTCTCCACGAACGCGCATATCGGCCAGTCGGTACCACGAGAGCGGATAGTTGAGGTTGATAAGTCACTGTCGCTTCGAAATTTGTGTCGTTTGGTTCATTGGCAGAGTGCCTTGGTAGGCGGGTAGCTGTTTTTCTGATGCGATCACAAACCGGTTGACCATCGGCGTAATGACGGGCGCGCGGCCGTGGTCGCCGTCTCAGCATCGGTAGGTAAATGTCGAGTGACTACCTACTTTGCATTAGTAGAAATAGTTATCACGATTGTAATGGACCAAGCGAAAGATATTCTTATATTACACAGGACCATAATTCCAGACGGGGAAATAAATTGAGATCAAGATTGGGATCTTACTAACTGAATTTAAAGTTAGTGGTCTTTTATAAAATAACTCTAAGAATTCTTTAGTTAATTAGGTAGAAAAACGATAATATCGTTACATAATAATTACACTTGGAATTTAGGCGTAACTGAGAATGCTATGAAGTCACTAAGACAAATTTCGTTCTACCCACAGTACCTATATATTTTACGTGATGACAGTTCGGCCATATTATTTGTATGTAGGAAGTGATCAAAGGAAATCGGACAAAACCGGTGTGGGATTTATCACCAGTTCTTTAAGTATCTCATTGAGTATACGCTGGTATGTATTGAATATAAAATGTTCCACGCTATGGATAGTCAGACATGCTGATTCTAGCGAAAACTGTCCAATTATGAGAATTATTGATCTCGTTACCTCCGCCGCTCATCCAACCGCTCGAAAAAAATTAAAAAAAATGAATAATAAATTTGTCCCGTTAGGGACTTGGCGTGATGATATGTATGTATCTATACATCTTCATGCCCACAAAGGTCCTCCAAGTTGTAGGCAGAGGCGTTTGAGCAGCCTCTTATCGCAGATTAATTTAAGTATAAATGTGACTAATGGCGTGTCACGACTATAATATCTTTAAATAAAGAAATATATAGCTACGCGTTCATATATAATGTTGTTTAAATATAGTTTCCAATAAAAGTAAAGTTATTCGGGAACCCTTGTGGGAAGGCGTGTGGACAAATACATTTAATGAAGTATTTCCTAGTGCTGACAAACTTTAACGAATTAACAATTTGCGTCTTAATTTTTTCTGCTTTTCATCCCGCTTTTTCTTATCCTGTCTTGTCAATCAGAATATTTTACAGTTCCTTTTTTTATTTATAAGGACATAACACGTCCTTTTGTCCTAATATAGGTTGTTAGCACTAGGTATTACTGTATGAAATCCAGTCATTAAAAAAAAACTGAATAACGCAATGAATTTAAAGGAATGAATCCCTAATTCCCAATAGTTATTGTACAATGCGTTAATCAATAAATTCTTAAGCAGGGAACACAGTCGTAAACTGGTCCAATGAAAAGTAGGTAATACCGGTATCTCACCATCGTAATGAGTACCAGATGAGGAGCCGAACCCACTTTTCTTCGAAAGGATTATTTCATGGTCATATAACGATTTCTGGTCTTCGGGCACATTTTTTTTTACTATTGTATATGTAGGTACAAAGCCCTACCGAGCCTTGTATTGGACCTCACGTCGAAGTCGAGCCCAAAACTGTTTTAGACTACATATGTGAAATAATAAACATTTGAAGCTTATACTTGAGATGTCTGTATGTCCTCACGCCTTCCCACAAGGGTCCCCAAAGGGAGGGAGGGAAGGAGGGAGGGTAGGCAGAGGTGTATAGGTAATACCCACACACCCACTTACCGCCAGAGGTATATTAGGTGCCAACGTGACAGGTGGCGAGTCCATCGCCGTTACTCAAGCACGACTATACATACGCCTTTGAATTTCTTCTCAGACGTATGCAGGCTTCCTCTCGATGTTTTTCTTCACCGTAAAGCTCGTGGTGTGACGTACGTACGTACTTAAGTTCAGAAAAACTCATTGGTACAGTCGGGATTCGAACTTGCGACCTTTGCGTCGCAGGCAACTGCTCGAACCACTCGGCCACCGCGGCTTTGTCTTTATATTATATGCCTTACCTATATATCTATATATAACTAGCTGACCCGCCCAGCTTCGCTCGGGTGATAAGGGTATGAAAAATAGATAGTAGCCGATTCTCATACCTACTAAATATCCATATAGAACTTCATAAAAATCGGTCAAGCCGTTTCGGAGGAGTAAGGTTACTAACATTGTGACACGAGCATTTTATATATAAGATATATAGTGAACAGCATGCACAAAATGAAGACTCGACCGACGTATTTCGTATTGATTTGAGGCATAATGATGATTTCCCATACCATTGGTTAATAATGTTACCAACTCGATGTGCGTTTCCTCTTTCTTTTCATATAATTGTTGACGTAAAAATTACTGTACGAAACAAAGCGTCTGTCATATACCTACGCTAGAAAATACATCTGCCTGAAATACAGAATCTCTTCGTAAGTTCATAAGCATTATTATGCCTAAATTGTAATGTAAAATAAAATTTGAATTACGATCTCCTTATACTTTTAAAATCTGAATCGAACACCAACCATTGAATTCTAATTTCAAATATAAACTAGTGAGTAGCATTGCACGCTCTATGAACACCATCAAAAAGAGCGGGAAGATCCCTCGCGGCCGCCATGTTGGATTGCGTTCCATTGTACGTACTCCCGCCACGTGCACGCACATCTGCCGAGCGGGTGACACGGGCACCCTTCTGCAGCAGCCAGATCCACTTCTCTTAACTGCTTATTCAAATATATGACAATATTGCGAACACATTGCCTGTTACTAGCTAGACTGTTGTTTTAATTAAATTTTAAAAGTTTTTTGTTACCTTCTGGTTTGGGTTGCTTTTAATAGAAGTACCTACTTTCAGGAAACATTTGTTCGTGAAATACTTTGCCCAATGAAGTTAAGCTTACAAATACTAACTAACCCTATGTTGGCTTAATTTTACAATAAATATTTCTAATTTAAATAAACAACGCAAAATTACCATGAGAAAATCAACAGAACGGCAATAAAACCGATATTAGCGCTGCGCGTACTGCGCATGCGCGGGGTGAGGGTCGCCCTCTGCCTCCCCTTCCTATTACGCACTCTATTTAGGGGCTGCTACAAAGAACAACTCCGTCCTATCTATTTTGGTCTCACTTCGGAATATTGTCATAGACAAAGTTATTGGATTCTGGGGTTTTCGATAGAATGTGGCAATACTGGCGGTAAAATAAATACGTGCACAATATATACTAGCCTCGCAAAATAATTTAAACTTTTTATTGCGTACTTTTAATTGCAGGTCACCGTCCCCACTCTTGAGTCAAATCAACTCGTTCAATCATTGAGCTAGCATAGAGGTATCAAAGCTAGGCACTGGGGTACAAGTACCTTGCTTTGATACCGAACATTAATTTAATTTACCGAAGATTACTTCTTCTTCTTATTTGTATAAATATATTTCTATCAAACAACGATATTGTAAAGCAAATATAACGTAACGACCGTTCGAAAATGTAATTATGTAGAACGTCTTTGTCAATTGTCAACCCGCGCCACAAATAAATATATTAATTTTAATAGTAATACTTGCTTATGTGTTTATATGTAAATTTATATTGCCGTCCCCCAACGGGGTAGGCGGAGAGTAGAACTCCAGTTATCTTTAGATTTACAGACCTCTTTCGTTTCGCCCATATTCGTTCGATTGGGAATTAAAGAAGAATATATTCACTGTTTAAAACTCATATTGACACGGATTATATATATGAGGGTAGACCGCGACTACATCACTACCCCTTAGCTGTGTTGCTTAGTACTAACGTGCCTGGCTGGAGGTCTAGGTCTCGCCATTGCCCGGTTAAGCAGCAAAAGTTCCCGGAACTCACGCTACGAGAGACAGCACGAAATAAAAATGACTCCATCAAACCAACTTTCTTCGTTAACATGTAACCACTTCATCTAAGTGTCACTTAACTGTAAAAATGGAAGGAATTGTTAGTGTATATTTAGTCAGCATAAAGATTGGGAAGGCGGCGGAAGTACCGGGTGGCCGCTGGAGGAAGCGCCCGACTTCCGGCCGTGTCCCGGAGCCGAGGTAAAGGTCACTGCTTAAACGTTACAGGGAAATTGTTATGTGTTATATAGCATTGTACATTGAGAACTTGGATATAGATCAATATTGAGTAATGCCAGATTAATGAAAATTACAGAATGTTAAAGGCAATGTCATTGTGACAAAAGAAAACCTTCTTTGTGGTGGTCTTTCTCCTAACCTCCAGCTTCAAATCAATAAAACTTGGGAAAAGGAAAGAGTGTCTAATCTTGTGGAAATCCAACTTATATTATAAGTGCGAAAGTTTGTGAGGTTGTGATGGAGTAATAAGCACACCAGAATGGCTGAATGGGATTGGAAGACATTTGACACAGAGATTGACAGGATATGAAGAATACACAGGATGTTTTAATTCTGAAAAATATCCCCATATGAAATCAAAATTTAAACGGATAAAGCCGTGGGCCGCAGCTAGTTATCTATTAATTTATGTATCGTTAATTATTAAAATAATTAACATACATATGTGATTATATTTGCGAGCAAGTATGACTGAGGAGAGAGCGATAGTGATGCGCCCAGAGCATCGCGCTCTATACTCTTTGCCTCGCCCATAACTTGACACACAAGTACATACAAAAACATGATAACGTAAAAGGTTTTGGTACATAAAACATTGAAATCTATTTTGTATACATTTTAATGTTGATTTGCAGAAATTGACAAAAGAAGGGTCTATTTAATTGGAACGTGCGGGTGATGGCCAGCGCTAAGCTTAGCGACGTCATTGCACCGATGTCAATTATTGACTTAAGTGAACTTACACATAAGGTTTAAAACTGCTCCTTAATATATTGTCGTGGGTATACGCGGTTCTGTTAAATGTGCCGTATGTTTACGTAAACGTTTTCAATGCGACTTATAACATGGATGAAGCCACGGGCTCTGTAACGTGCTTTTACATAACTCCCTGCGCGCCAGGAACGTGATACCATTTTTGGTAATTAATGCTATTCGCTTCGGTAAACTTGACCTGGAATATCTTTCAAGTGACCATCGAGAACATGAGAAGGTCAAGAATTTGGACTCTTACTACGCTAATTGGAAATGAGGACTAAACATACGGGAGGCAAACAAGCATATGGGTATTGCAAAAGTCCATACGCTACGGTAACATCTGAACATCGAGCGTACATTCAGATGTTACCGTAGCGTACGGACGTACGGATACTTGAGGCATCCCAACGCGCGCATTCACTATCGGAGGGGTAAATGCGCCCTCTTGGAACAAGGCAAAGCAGCATCTCAGAAGCATATCTGAGAAATAAGCTTTATGATATCTATTTCTGGCTAAAATTAAAGGGACACTGGCACAGCCGTTGTGACGGTTGGTTCTGTTATAATCTCCAACGTCAAGATTGTAAGTTTTAGCTCCGGTGGTCTTTACAAATAAGTCATTAGGAACTTTAGTAGTATCATAACACCACGAACTTTACGGCGAAAGAAAGTACCCTGATGCTTCTTAGATTATAGACCAAATTCAAAGGCGGTAGAATCTGAAATCTGTCACGTTAGTAACACGATATATACTTAAGATAATTCAATGGAATTGACTGTATTGTTGTGATATGTACCATTAGACCGTTGCAGGAAGGCTTTTCCAGCCCTTCTCGCAACGGTCAGTCAACCGATCATCATTCCAGCCTTGCTTCCTGGCTCCGGAATCAGCAACGCTCAAAGCTTAGCTGTGATTGTTTAGAGAAGTGCCTTGATGGAGGCCTAAGGCTCTGCCATTGTTCGTTTAAGTAGCAAAACTTTCAGAAACTCAAGCTTCAAGAGGCTATCAAAAGAAAGTCGTACGCTCTAAAGCTCTGATTGAATAACTTATGTTATGTCAGCAATCAGTGCTGACTTTACGTGCTAAGTCAGTGGCAGATTTACACTTTTGCCGTTCCTACTGATCTTCACAATATGTAACTTACTTAAGTGCGAACTATAAATATGTATATCCTTTTTCATTTTTTTTTGTTTTAACTCATCAAGGCAAAAAAAATATTTATCCCAAAGGTACCACCTCCAGAATCTGCCACCTTAGGCACCTCTATGTCATCGGGTAGTTAGTTATACCTCTAATGCAATAATCTAAAACCAGACGTAATAACAAAAAACAACCAGCTTTGATATTTAATTTCTATCGAAACGCAATTCCATGAACTTTTCACTGACGTCTGCGGTCCACGTGACGTCAATCCAGCTTGCCAACTTTAAAGGGGGAACCTTACAGGCTTCACTGCTTACTTCATCAATTTCCGTTTATAATATTAGACAATTTGTGCGGTAATCAGATAATTTCGTTCTAAAGTAAATTTTGATTACATATACTTGTGGAAAAACAATGTTATGTAGGTACTCGATTAGCTAGCTATTCTTCTTGGAATATCACCATGAACACTGAAACCTACGTATTAAACTCCACATTTCACCCGCGTTAAGTTTGAAACGTGTTTTTTTTTCATTGACACAATATCTTCTATACCTACTTTATATAGTCTATGTGTTTGTTTTTTGTCAGTGACGAACAAACATCTTCATAAGCTTTCTCATTTTTAACATTAAGTAGGATAATACCAAAACGTATTATAATTACCACAAGAATATATAAAAGGATAAGCAGAGGTAATGATAGTCTCTTTTCAGCGGACTTTTTTTCCATGAACGACTGCATAAACATCTTTTAATCTCAAATCAAACGTAAGTAGGTTTCCTCAGAGCGTTACTTCTGATGTGATAAATAACTGTACTCAAGTTTAAAAAGTGAGGATAAGTTCAGAAAAACTCATTGGAGCAGAACGACGGGGCTTGAACCTGTAATATCGAACTCTTTATCACCAGGGTTCATATGAAACCAATCTTTTTCTGACCTGTGCAACATTAGACTACCTGACCTTTACACAACTATTTATATATATTATTATCATTATCTAGCAGACCAGTCTGCCCTAACTTACAACAGAGGGACTCTTATTCCTGCCAGCTCACAAGATCCTCAGATGCAGTGGACTCTCTTCCTTAAGTCAGTAACAATAACTTCTGCTAAGCAAGCAAGGCACACGAAATATCACCGGTACAACGATAACCCAAAAAAAGAAGTAAGTCGATTGCTATATGAGTGACTCACACTCGAGAAGGAAAACGTTCCGATTCTCAGTAAGACAATTTGCTCCACCAGCTACAGTTAGTCACACGGACTTAGGTTAAGTTACTATACGGATTTTAGACCTTTAGCCGTGGTGGCTGGTTCCTTCTCCTGGTTAGAGTACTGAATGTACCACAAATATTGTAAGTTCAAATCCCGTCTCTAGTAATGAGTTTTTGTTAACTTAAGTACAGTGTTAGTAAGTTAAAGTTAACAAAAAGTCACACCATGTGGTTAACAGTGAAGGAAAACATCGAGAGGAAACCTGCATATGCTTGAGATTCGTCAAAGGACTTGGTATTAATAATAATAAATATATATCCTCACGCCTTCCCACAAGGGTCCCCGAAGGGGTAGGCAGAGATGTATAGGTAATACCCACACACCCACTTTCCGCCAGAGGTATTTAGGTGCCAACGTGACAGATGGCGAGTCCATCGCCGTTACTCAAGCACGACTATACATACGCCTTTTGAATTTCTTCTAAGACGTATGCAGGTTTCCTCTCGGTGTTTTCCTTCACCGTAAAGCTCGTGGTGCGACTAATCACTGTACTTAAGTTCAGAAAAACTCATTGGTACAGTCGGGATTCGAACTTGCGACCTTTGCGTCGCAGGCAACTGCTCGAACCACTCGGCCACCACGGCTTCTTCGGCTTCAACCTGTGTCATATAGTCAATTATATTTAAAGATTTTACATAATTAAGTACTCAGTTAATAAATTCGAATAAGTTTTGATGCACAATTATTTGATCGAGGAACCCTCGCGGGTGTCCCTAGAACACTCTACCATAGTTTCATCACAATTTGATCAGTGGTTTCGCAATGCGAAGACATTTTTTCTAAAATTGATGAGTTAGGACGCCGATGAGTTGAGAGTGCTAGCCATCTACCGTTTCAAAGTTGTTGGGCAGGCTATGGAAAGAGACCGAGGTTTCACTGCAAGAGCGGATACGAATCGAGGTCAGTCGCGAGAACCAAACTTACCGACACACCTAACGGAGCGAGCTGAATCGCTCGTGGGTTTTGAATTATTTTAGAGAAGAGAACTCGCACTCCTGTTGATTGCCAACCCCAGCAAATCTATAATTAATATTATACTTATTAATATGAATGCAGTAATTCAGTAGTTAGGACTTTGGTTGCGTTGAGTAGTTCAGGTACCGCCTTCTTTGAAAGTGCGTACCTATTTTTTTTATCAGTGATTTTATACGAAATAGTTTTTAATAAGTTCGTTACTAATGCATGTTACTAAAAAAAAGTAACGTAAACCGTGGTGGCAGAGTGGTTCGAGTAGTTGCCCGCGACACAAAGACCGCAAGTTCGAATCCCGACTGTACCTACCAATCGTTTTTCTGAACTTAAGTACAGTGATTAGTCCCACCACGACCTTTACGGTGGAGGATGTGTGGGTACTCTCTATACACCTCTGCCTACTGACTCTTGTGGGAAGGCGCTAAGATATGAAAATAGTAATGGAAGTGTAATAAATACTTTTGATTTACGTTAAATGTTACGTTGACCGAAAGACGTGCGCGCGGGGCGGGGTTCAATCCAAGTACGTAATCATTTCAGGCAAAAGTTCTCATTTCGAATCTATTTTTGAATAATTGAGTTTCAACAATACTGGTGATATAGTTTGATGAAGAGAAATAAAAAAGTGAAAAGTCAAAAAGGTTAATTGCGAGATTATATTTAAAAAAAATATTCTGTGTTCCTGTAATGATCAACCAGTGTTCGCGATACCGAAATTAGTCTCGCACAGTCCCTACTTAATTTTAATGCGACTGTTCGACGTTCACGTGGAAATTCTGTATTAATCCGCAGATAAACTAGGACAGGCCAAAATGGCGGTGGATGCTAACTTAAAATAGATGAAAGCTTTTCAGCTCCACTATTTAATGTATATTTAGCTGCGATTTCATACGCTTTGGAAGGACGAGCGAGAGAGCGCCAAAGGCATGCCTTTCTTTCTGGCGCTAATCATTTAGTTCTGTTAAAAGACGCCGCTTTTCCTTTCCATTGCTGGGTAATTACGTAGCTAGATTTTCTTTTAATTTAAATCTTAATGATTCGCGAAAATGCACCTTTTGAATGCACTTGCTTTGGAGCGACTTGCACATGTTCGATATCCAATTGGTTGCAAAGAGTTTTGTAAGCTTTATGTAGATATTAATGGTGTCCATCAGTGTAAAGTATATCAGATATATGGGCGATAGCTCATGGTACGCCTCTGCCTACCATTTGAAGAAATCGTGATAATTGGTTCTTAACTCTTAGTAAACTCAAATGTAAGCTTTTTCTATTAGCCGGTTTGGTTCAGTGGTGTTTTCTGCAAAGCTTGAGGTTGCGGGTTCGATCCTCTCTAGGGCTGCATGTTTGTATTACGGACACGAATAATTATAGCTCAGTCAGGAAAGGTTATCCAATATCCTTTCCATTTATATACCGTTATAAATATATATGTATATAAGATTGATGAATATGGATGATGCGAAGGTCTGTAAGCCTAGAGAGGACTGGCGCTCTACTCTCTCCGACCACCCCGTGAGGGACTGGGCGAGATGATGTGTTTGTCTCAGGACTATCTATCTATCAGGCTTAGTTTATCTTAGGACTGATTATAATTATTTACTTTTCGCTATTTTCAGTTATATTTCAGTATTGTTCAGTTACGTTTTGTGTCTAACGCGTTGCGTTGGAGATATAAGCAAGCTGGCTAAAACTCAATAAATAATGCTTTGTAGTAAAAAGGGCTTTTAAATTCGTTTCATATATAGAAAAAAAACAATTCCTACATTCATTCATATCATCACGCCGAATAGGCAGAGAGAGTAGAGCGCCAAACAATTCTTATTTCTTGTATTTTTTATTAACAATAACAATAATTAGGAATATTAAAACAGTTATAAACCTCACTACCTACAAATAAAATATTTGCCACAAATCGGTATCCCGCGGCAACGTGCCAAGAAGACTAGCAGCAATGCCGACGACGCGAGACCGCTTTAAAAATATGGTAAGGTTTAGGATGCCACGGTTCCAGAGTTTTGGACAACAAATGCCGCAAATAAGTAACCTGAACTGTGAAAAGCATACTCGCAGTGCTCGAGACCCTTCTGCTGAGCACCAGCGGTGCCAGTCGCCATTGATATGTTAGGACGATGGAAAAAAGCTAAATAAATAAATAAATATATTTTTATACAGAAATCATTCAATTAATGAAAAAGGGAACGCAGGCTTACAGATACATATCATCAAGAGTCCCTCGCGAAGTAGAGAAAGTAGGTCGCCAGTTCTCCCTCGAATCACAGATCTCTTTCGCTTCATGCATATTCAGTCTCTTTCAAATATATACATGCTCGCCGGTTTCGAGTACACATGTCTCCGATCCTCGTATTCGATCAATTTGATCTAGATAATTGGATCGAGTGGTCTTCCTCTGCCTTTTCTTCATCTCTTATTACATTTCGAATTATAACTATTCATGTGGCATCATATTGCCGACCCATCGGTGGTAGAAGCGTGGGGTGTTGCTAGTCTAACATAGCGTTTAGTCATACTTGTAGAAAATTCTACCTACGCACTGGGTACACTGGCGGTGCGGCGTGCGACGCACTATCGTAATGATTGCGCGAGATAATCTTTGCCACTGTTATCGTCTCCACTTCTGCAAAGTGATAACGAATGTAACGCGACAGATTAGGTGTTATAATTAACTGTTAAAATGTTTACGAAATAAAAGGTTGGGATCGTCAAGAGTACTCGAAACTGGCGAGCATGTATGCAGAGACTGAAGACTAAAGCGAAAGACGTATATGAGTGAAAACAAAGTATAGTTAAGGCTTGACTTTGACGACAGTGAATGATGTCAGATCTAAGTATAAATTTCTTCTCCATATTATCTCAGATGTTGTCCTATTTGATGCTCGTGGTGTGTAGTTTACCACGTCCACTCATGGGCTATATCGCGTTAAAGGGTCCTCTCAAAGCCTTTACAATATATTATTATATATTAATAGAATAGCTCAAAGTAGGTGATATATATCTTAATTTCTACATGCATTCAGGTTCCATTCAACCATAACGGTTTTCCGTTCCATTGGTGAGTGCGCACGAGGGTGCAGCTGTGTTTGCTCACACTTGTGAATCAAAATATCTGCGCAATCGACTAGGCTCTTATCAAGGACTTCGACATACCAAGTGGCGATAGAATGAGGAACAGACAGCATAGACGTCAAGGTACGTACAAGTTGGGTGGCCAATGAGAGCAAACTGTCTACGTTCTTAATTTAAATTACATGCTTGGTCTTCGTAACTGAAATCCATGCTGAAAACAAACGAACTATATAAATAAAATTTCAGCAATGTTACAAATTATTACAGGAATTAAAGTAATTGAGTAAGAATAGCTGTAATACTGAGCAAGTGTAAGTTGACACTAACTATGTATACCTGTAAGACATACATACATATTCAGGTATTTTTCAGCCGTGCTGTTCACATGTACATATATGACCATGTAGACGTTCGTTCGTTCAACAACTTTTAATTAGACGCCGACCGTAAGTTCCACAACAAGCCAGTCAAAGAATTTAATGTATTAGATTGTAATTATGAAAAATGGAGTGATAAACATTTAAAATTGACTAAAAAAAATATTCATTCCTGAATGATTGCAACGAGCTTATATTTATCTTCAAAGTGCAATTGCAAGCAAAATGCCCCCACGGGACACAGGACAGGTGGATTAAGGCTGAAAATAAGACAAAAGATATCGCTCGCCAACTTTTTTAATAGACAAGGGATTCGAATAGCTTTGCGATGGTTCTATTTAGAGGATAGCTTCAATAAGAAGCCTTTAGTAGTTGGCTAAATACATATGTGTTTGTCATTTATCATTTGCCCGTTGCCCGTTGCAGGGTTTTGTATCAAAGGGTACAAATCGGTATGTTAGTTTACTACAAGTAACTGACAAACTGACACGCTTTTCGGGTCCGTCTTTTGACAGCAATATAACGGTAATTTTATACATAATACTATGCGTGGCCCCGGTTACACTCTCTTTAATTTTCACTATACATTAACATTAAAGGGCCAAAATCACTACTTACGAGGGATCCCCAGTAGTAATAGGTACACACACATTCCGCCAAATATATTTTAGGTTATAATAATAAAATAATAATATATCCTCATGCCTTCCCACAAGGGTCCCCGAAGGGGTAGGCAGAGGTGTATAGGTAATACCCACACACCCACTTTCCGCCAGAGGTATATTAGGTGCCAACGTGACAGATGGCTTTTAGGTTATCTTACATTTTAAATGTGAAAGTTTGTAAGTTTGGATGTTTGCGGTTTTTCACGGCCAAACGGCTGAACGTATTTGGCTGAAAGTTGAAATGGTGATAGCTTATACCTAGGAATAGGACATAGGCTACTTTTTTTTTATCCTGAAAAACTTAGTTCTTATGTTATAACGTATCACGCTCTTTCACAGCATAGCGGCTGAACCGATTCTATCCGGAAAATTTCCAAAGCTACTTTTTCGAACTCCACGCGGGCGAAGCCGCGTGCATAAGCTAGTAATTATAAAATATACAAATACCCCCGTTAGGGACTCGGCGTGAGGATATGATGATGTTGAAAAATATAATATACAAATTATAATAAAACAAAAATGTTTTTTAGACATATATATATTATACTATGTATATAAAATTATGTTATGTATATTAAAGTTCGAAACCCGAGTGTACTAATGAGTTTTTTTTTTATATAAGCATAGTGATTAATCACAACACGCGCTTTACGGTGAAGGAACACATCGAGAGGAAATCTGCAAGGTGTGATAAGAAATTCCTATGTACACTCGTGCTTACATTTTGATCGCAGTTTCGTATTTCGAGACTTGTATAGCTTATGTTGTAGTTGTGGAAAATTACATACAAACAGACATGATGACAGATGATGAGATGACAAAGCTAGTGCGGCCTCCGACTTGTTGCCAGCCGACCTTCGCCCGACTTTTTGCCCAACTTCGAGCAAACCAACGTTTGTTGCGGCGACTGTACCATGAAACTACTAACTGCTGAAATGGAATTTAACGACCTGTTCTTCTCTTCTCACTTTTAAAGTAATATCTCGTGGGAGAAGCTTTTTACCAAAGGCTAGTGAAACGTCGCAGTGAAAACTCTTCGATATTTACCATATTCATCACATCCCATGATTTACAGTGACAGAAAACCATGACCTTTTGTCTTGATTCTTTAAACGCGTTAATCTCGGGAACTAATAATGTGACGAGATATTTTTACATTACTACTTCTCAATGGTGCTGGTATCTCATCATCGTATGTGATCCAAGGGTATCGTTAGGTTTTACCTGCGTAAAATTCGATCTGCTGACATTTAGTAGTAGCTCATATCACTCCAGAATAATGAGAGGTGTGAGGTACCAATTACCCCTATACCGACTTTCCGGCAGAGATATATATTTTAGGTGCCATCGTGATAGATGGCAAGTCCATCGCCGTTAGTCAATCAAGAATATACATAGGCCTTTAAATTTCTTCTCGAAGTTTTTCTTCACCGAAAAGCTCGCGGTGTTTATAATCACAATACTAAAAAAAATCATTGGTATGGTATAGTCGGGATTCGATCTTGCAATCCTTATGTTGCGGGCACCTCGAACCACTCAGCCACCAGCTCTGTATAATGTACCGCTAGTACAATATGGATATACAGCCAAGTTGTAGTAGCCGCCCGGGACATTTTCAGGTTCTGTTACGTTACGCCGCGTCACACATCCTGACACCTCGTCCTGATACGCCTTCGCAGCGTGGCCCATTCTGGAGAACACCACAATTTATACACATGAGTGAATGTCTCGTCGTGTATGCACGGCCAGTGATTTTAAGGTGAGAAGTCGAGTACGACTTCTCATCATATATTCTATACAGTAGTATAGATAGTGCCATACACGAAGACGCACCCCACTATTTTTCCCTAGAGTTTTATAGTACAATTGAACAACTTCCACTTATGTTTGAGTATTATCGGTACACACTGATTACTTATGAGGGCACACGCACTTTACAATTAATAGAGTCGGGTCATAGTCGCAACCTGCGACCCCTTCGACTAGAAATTGGTGGAGCGCGTCTTTGTGGATGGCACTATCTATAATAATAATTCATCTATGTCAGATATTAAAATATATATATCCTCACGCCTTCCCACAAGGGTCCCCGAAGGGGTAGGCAGAGGTGTATAGGTAATACCACCACACCCACTTTCCGCCAGAGGTATAT
>JACCPG010011335.1:0-40413 GCA_016069955.1 Drepana arcuata
TCCATCAATATTGGCACATATAATGCAATTTTCGTAACTGCAGATCCTTACGAGGGTATTTAGCCTATAAAAACCTGAAAACCCATCCGTTTTTATTCAGCTAATGGGATTCAGATCAAATAGTTCTTCTACCACGTGTAAAACAAAAAACGAAGTTACTGATAAAACAACTTTTAAAGCTGGACCAGTATTTTACAACAAGCTTGAAAATGGAACTGCAACGTCCATAGGGAGAAATGTCACAGCATACGGGGAAAACGAAACGTCGAGCCGTCAGCGCGGCGCTGTGTCACTTTGACAGTTTGCTGGGATATTGTAGCTTTGCAGCGTCGCATAGAAGTAATACTATCGAGAATGCAACCAATTAGGTCGGATGTATCAACGTGAAATACAGATAACATATTAATAATATTGAGGGCATTATTAGAATCAGTTAAATAATTATACGATTAATAACTTGAGGTCAATTATTTCTAAAACCAATTTGTTGGTTGAATTATATTATCGATAGAACTAATTCATTTCGGCGTCTTAATTGTTAGTTTCAAGTGTCTGAATTGTTTACAGTCACAGAATTAATGTGCCATTAGTATCTGTAACGGTATTACTCGTGGGGACAGTACAATAAATAAGATGTCAGTTTGTTCATATTCAGCTGTGTTATTTCGGTAGAAATGCTACTAATATTATAAATGCTGAAGTTCAAGCCGGTTTTTTCTCAACTCAATCACCCCAGAGCGGCTGAACGGAATTAAGCATAATGATAAATTGTCAGCTGGTATACCACAAAGAATATGTTGATTGCAGAAAATAAAATACAAACCTAGGGCTCGAGGCCCATTCTTGTAAAATTATCAAACTTGAAAGTTGAGTGAAAGTGGAGCACAGCTTATATTCTATATATATTAGATAATACCAAGTAGTAATACAAAGTGGGTGTGTTGGTATTACCTATACACCTCTGCCTACCCATTCGGAGACCCTTGTGGGAAGGCGTGAGGATATAAATTATTATTTATTATTATAATACCAAGTAGAGCATAAGCAGGTTGTAAAAAAGGTCAGATTAACTGATAGTTACTGCAGACCTTACTAGCCTTTATTTGTAACATATCACCATCATCATTATTATAGTGGTATTCAATGCTGTGAATTCATTTCACGCAGGTTTTCATGAAACCTGAGTCTAAATTTGCTTCACAATTTAACTTCGTTCCAAAGCATTCACCATTATAACCTAAACGAGAAATGGGAAAGTAAAAATATGGATAACAAGTTTGCCTTATTCGTAAAATTTTGACATACATACTTTGCTAGATGTTTGCCTGGCTAAGTAGTTTCACGGAGATTCCTTCCGCGAACTCTCACGCTATGGGATGAACTTTCTGTTCAGGTTTTCTTGAAATAATATAAATTATTCCTTGATAGGTGAGATATACCTTTAGTGTCACGTCTATAGGCGACGGTAACCGCTTACCATCGGGAAAGTCGCAACACGTTGGCCACTTTATCGGTATTTAAAAAGGCGTGCAAGTTCGAATCCTGAATGTGCCAATGAGATTTCTGAACTTGAGTATAATGATTAGTCATACCACGAGCGTAAGGCTATGACGAAAAACTATACAAAAATGGAGTATGTACTCTGTTAGTATTCTATTGCAAAAACGGAACTAACTGCATTCTATGTACTAATTTATAAGCTATCCTATTAGTGTTAGCATTAGTGGTTTTACAGTGCAGTGCATTACGCCCGGCTTCAATTTGCGCAATGTGGCATATCTTTTATTGCACTTGGTTGTAAGCGATTACCGTTGACTGCACACTGTAGACTTTAGACTGCATAGTATAACTCAGAAATAACTTCTTCTCAGAAATCTTTAATTTTTTTTATACCACATGGGTGGCAAACAAGCATGCGGTCGGCCTGATGGTATGCGGTTACCGGTTTGCCAACCCTGCACATTGCCGACCATGTATCATCATCTCATCATCCATATTCATCAATAATTTAATACAACTAGGTCAGTTTCGGTTACTTCAAACGTCACTATTGCAATAAATACTAAAACACAAAATGAATACAATGTAATTGCATAGAAATTCGTTGACACTGGAATTGGAAATCAATAGTTAAATTGTCCAAAGTTTCCAAAGGTGAAGATATGGCACTTGACAAATGCTGGCTCGGGGCCAAGCCGATGTAACTTGAACAAAGGTATCAGCCGTTCGAATCCTGTTGTGATTTTCCTCGCTCTGAATGTTCAAATAAATATTGGTTGGTATAATTTAAATTATTATTCGTATGAGGGACTTGGCGTGATGATGATGTATGTATGAGGGTATGATTGTGAAGCTGGACGTGAAAAAGGACAAATGATTTAATACTGTATATACATTGTATGCGAACATTGCCGGTAGTAGAAACGGCAAAAGATCATACCTCCAAACTTACCTTACCTTACCTTAACCACTCAGAACGAAGTTCAGGACAGAAGTCAAGGACGGTAAGATGTACCCGAATGAATGAACGATGAATGAATGTTTGAGAAGCGTAGGAGGTTTACATTATAAAGCATACAAATTTTAATTTCTCAAACATATGCAGGTGTCCTCTCGACTTTTTCCTTCACCCTAATGCTCGTGTGATTAATCACTGTACTTAAATTCAGAAAAAACACTAATGTGACAAACCAGCATCCTTTATGATGGAGGCGACTATTCAAACGACTCGGCCACCTCGATATCATAATGAAGATAATTTAACTAGTAATGTGATTATTGCTTTATGATTTTAGCAGTCCATTAAAAGTTGAGGCAATTGTATAGCAGTCGAGAAATATGCTTTAATTAGGGTCTGACGGTATATTGCTAAAGGGCGGTGACTGGGATAGGCAACAAAATGTGGGCCGCTCTTGGCACTGACCGCAGAATTACGGAGCTGTCACGGGAATGCTTTCAAGAGCGCATTTTAATATACTGTGTCTTTTAGACTTGACGCTAAAATACGTTAAATATATTTAGGGCGAAACAATGTTACAAAAAGTTATTCAAAACACACACACACATGTATAATATATATATATACACATAAAAATTTCATCACGCATCCCTCGTGGGGTAGGTATGGTGAGTACCACCTGCAGACTCGTTACTTACAGACTTCTTTCGCATCATCCACATGTATCAGTCTCTTCATAGATGTTTGCCGGTATCGGCACGGACGTTTCCATCCTTGAGTATCCCATGCATTTGATCTAGGTAGATGGAGGATCATGGTCTTTGTCTTTCTTTCTCTCCATCTTTTTCCACACACTTTCCCACCGCATACATGTTTCGTAAATATGTATCTTTTTCTGAACATTGTTTGTGAGAAATAAGGAGTTTTGAGATGAAGATAATAATAATAATATATATATTAAACGTGACGTTCAATAAGTGTTCCCTGTGTCCCTTATGTTGAATAAAATATTTTGATTTGATTTGATTTGATTCGCGCCTTCCCACAAGGGTCCCCGAAGGGGTAGGCAGAGATGTATAGGTAATAAGATAGTTTATACTCCGAATTAAAACATAGGCTACCTAATCTGTAAATATCGCCGTTCCCTTATTGCTATTATAGTGAACTGCGTGTAGTGCGAAATGACACTAGTGTATGAAAAAAAAACTCGAATTCCTTTCCAAGATTAATGATATACTTATAAATTATAAAAGAAACTTTCAAGATGCTCAAGGCACTCCAACTTGCGAGAAACATAATTTAAAAACAATCTTGACTTCCGTATATTTCTGCTTATTATCAAACAAGAAGCAGTCCTTTAGAAACGTAACAAAAACTGGGTGAACCCAAATTACAAGAACCTTAAAAAATATTTGTTTGCAAATAAACAAAATTATGTGTATTTGAGTAGCGCCATTAAAGAGGCTACTTCGTTTAGGATCTCACCTGAAGTACTCTCAATGTGGCTTAATTGGAAACCGATGGTGCTGATAGGACACGATGCTCCATAGTCGGCCAAATGATCCAACCCAAAGAGACCAACTTCACGTTATCTACACACAACAAAGTGATCGTAAATGTTTATATACTTCTTCAATCGCTGTTCGTATAGCTTACAAAGTCATTTTCAACAAATCAGAAGTGTATGAAATAAGATATTATATATCATTGGGTGTTAGGCCGTGTACGCCGAGTTGTCTGCCACTATCACAATTCCAATTGTACCAATGAGTTTTTTTTAACAAGTACAGTGATTAGTCCCACCACGAGCTTTACGGTGAAGGAAAACCTGCATACGCATGAGATGAAATTCAAAGGCGTATGTATAGTCGTGTTTAAGTTACGGGGATGGGCTCGTCATCTGTCACGTTGGTACCTTAAATATATCTCTGGCGGAAAGTGGTCGTGTGACTCATGTGAGTGAGTACTGAGTGAAGAAAGCGTGAGGTAGGCATTGGGTAGGCTGAGTGATAAGAGATCTTGATCACTCTAGACTTACAGACCTGTTTCGCTTTGCATATTATTCTTACATAGGTATATTCATAGATACAACTACGCAGACACATGAACAAATACTATTATCAAACAGCACATTCTATGTCTCTACAGTCTATGGTCCCTATCAACGTGCCAGACAGTCAGAATATATATACGGCTAACGATCGCGTGACGTGCGTCTTTGAAAATTTATGGAGACACATGAAGGTTCATATTGATGTAATAAAAATATATACTTTCAATATTGGAATGTACTCTCAATCCAATAAAGAAACATCGAGAATTCTAGTTGTGAACGAACTTACGGCATTCGCTCCGCGACCAAATGCAAAATCAAAAATTTATATAGCAATAAAACTATATAATAATAATATATAATAATAATATATATTAAGCAATAAAACTAATATGGTATAAAACATATTCACTTATTTATTTACACACACACCTTAACATCCTTACAGTAGGTATACCAATATGATGTTAAAAGAAAATAATAATAATAATAACATTAATAAACTAATTTACAATATAACAAAATATAACATGAAGGCTTTTAAGAGAGGTAGGGCATAACGGGTTTCCCGTTCGAATTCGGAGCTGCCCGACTGGGGCAGGACCTCCACCTTACAGAAGTCCGTAGCCAAATAGCACAATCTTTTGTGTTGTGTTCCTACGCGGTGAATAAGGTTTCCAGTAATGAGCTCCTTGGGGAGGGGGGAGGATTGTTACATTGTGTTAGAAGCAGAGGGATTAAACCCATTATGCTGCCAACACACTATAACTCTCCGAACACAGAGTGGCAACGCGCAAGTGATACTTCGGTATCGTGAGCGTAAATAGGCTACGGTAACCGTTTCCCATCAGGTGGGCTGTATGCTTGTTTACCACTCTTGTTGTATAAAAAAAAAGGCTTTTCTACCTCCTTTGTTTTAAAAAACCAGCATTAGATATAAAGAAAAAATATGGGTACTTAGTAGAAAGCTTGTGGTTTGAGAGGCCATTTAGTTATTGTGGGACAGCGCGACGACTCGAGAGCACTCAGCTCGAATGATAATGATGGACGTAAAGGATTCGTCCTCTACTATTAAATGATGTACTCGCGTCTTTAAGAGGGTAGCTTCTTCAAAGAAATAGCAATCTTCAAAGATATTATAAATAGAAGGGCTTAAGATACATTTGATTTTAACAGGTACAGGTAGGTGTAAGGTTGCAATTAATTTGTCAAATTACAAAGTGCTCCAAAGACCCGTGTATCTAATAAATGAGTGGGTGAAAATTAAGTACGTATATGAATTATATTTGAATTGAGAGAAGAGAAGATTTTGTTAAATCATTTTATATATTTAATAGTTGTCCCGCCCAGCTTCGCTCGGGTGAAAAAATACGATGGTTGCGCCACCTATCGGGTCCAATTGTGAATCTAAACCATTCTCGTTTCCACCAGTCCAGTCGTTAACAGAAGAAACATACATAAAGATTGTTTTGACTTAGACGTTCATTGAATAAACTCAATATGATTAAGCGTTCCTACTTCATGTTTTATGTTATATTTACTTCATATTTTTAAGTAAATATATAGATTTTTGTTTTTTTCATTTTGGCGCTAATGGCCGAGGGAATGTGATTACAGGCCTGTTAAACAATTAGTGCTTCCGTTCACTGGAATGTATAATGATCAACTGGAATCCGCAGTTTTTATGCAGTAAATCGATAGGTGCTATTAATATTGCTATTGAAATATACATGTTTACAAGTTGTCCCGCCCAGTTTCGCCCGGGTGAAAAAGTAAAATTTCCTGTAACACGATCGCGGCGCCACCTATCGGGTCCAATTGTGTTGTAAGCTCCTATCTTTTAAGTTGGATCAGACTGCACACGGTGTGTAAATTTTATTGAAATCGGTTAAGTAGTTTAGGAGCCCATTGCGGACAAACAACGTGACACGTAATTTATATATATTAAGATGATTAACTTCAATATCAACCACTTCGTACCTAACGTTAGTTAGCATATGTAGATGTAAAATATTGCGACAGCGTTTTAACATCTGCCCACCAGAGTCTACCTCCTCGAGGACCCTTGTAGGAAGTTGTGAAGACAGAGGAAAAATCTATATGCCGCAAACATGGCCAATTTAATCATTACACCAATATTATATCGACTTTCTCAGCAAATCATTCACGGTCATCAAATTAGTCTATCATTCGTTATTTTTCTTACTATTTAATTGTTAAGATCGAATGTTACGGTGGTGTGGCTTCAATACGATTAATAATTACAGGTATAATACTTACAAATTTACCATATAATCATTATTTTATAGAATTTATTTATATCTTAATCTCAGCGTGTTTTCAATCCGTTCTTTAACTGTAAGTAAACGCTTTTTCCAGTTTTGTTGCTGTTTACGTTTCGGTATAATTATTCGAATATAGAACCTCCTCAAAACCATTAAGGACTTCAAACGATTTAATTATGTTTCCAATACCCATTGTCTTACACGAACACACGGCGTCGTTTCTATACACACCCCAATATAGCCGGATATACAAGGATATTGGTATCAAAAGGATCAATATCGGCTGTATAACCATAAGCAAGCAACAAAAGGCGATGGTTTAGTCAATAGCGGATGCTGTGTACTAATTATTATTTCCTGCAGCTGACGAGAACGGCTCCATATCGGAGACGATACCAGACCGGCCGGTTGAATTGAAGAACTTCCCTAAGTTGTGCGAGCAGCGCCGGAAATTTCCAGTCTTGTATAAGTTGGAGTTCCAAGTAAGTACTGTACATATTTGGAAACATTAACTCAAAGATAAAATGTTTTTTTTTTAAATAAGCCTGGAGTAGAAATCCCCGATGCATAAACTAATTATCTTATATCTTGGAATGATTTTAAACTGACCTAACCAAAAACACACTCACCCGCACTCACATACTCACACTAAATATAGGAACTAGATACTACTAAATAGTGAATGTACGTACTTTCTGTGTAGAGAACAATACAAAAAAATGGTTATATCAGAAAATACTTTTTACAATTCTATGCAATTGAATCTTTTGAATCGCATAATAAAATTAATAACTTAATATTAATATTACTTAATTACCTTCGCAATTTCAAGTTCAAAACACCAAATGAATTGGTTTCTATTTTCTCATAAATGTTTACCTTTCAATTAACAACTGGATGTTAGCCAGATTAAACAGAAGTATTCAAAATTTAAGTAAAATTTATTAATTTTGTGGATTTACTGCTAGCAAATACAACGTAATCGTAATACGTAGAAGAGGCATAATTAAAAAAACTAATTACACAGCGATTAGGGCAATCGAATGGTTTTGCAATAGCTATGATCAAATAAAGTTTATTTTCCTCTGCGCTGAAATATGAGGAAAAATAAGGAAACGTATTAGTTATATTAACTACTAATTTACTTTGTAATTTTCCTTATCGACTTTCTTTTGGCGTGGATATAGAAAATAGCCCTCCCTAATTAATAAAAAGTAAATATTATATTATTACTTCAAGCCTACACAGAGGGGTCCCCGGAGGGATAAGCAAAGGCAAAGCCGCCATATTGTAATACAGCCTCCTTTCGCCGGAAATAAAATAATGAAATCACGAAAGTAAAATAAAAGATCATGATCAAATGAATTAAATCATGGTGTGATTAATCACTGTATATAAATTCAAGAATCTTTGCGTTGTAGTTCTTGAAACACTCGGCCACCACGGCTCTATAACCTCCTCACGCCTACTCAAGGGTCTCTGGAGAGGTGAGGTGAGATGTAATAAACAGACATAATATCATATCACACCACGTCCCTTACGGACGTACATAAGTCATTGCATAGAGCGTAGATATATTGAATGTCTGTCCTCTCTAGACTCACAGAATGCCTCCTATGTCGACACCAAAAGTCAATCCATACAAATAAATAAAATTGAAGTGTCTGTTTGAAATATTAAAATAGCCACTTTTTACTAAATGCATACGGATGTCTGCACGGTACATATACGAAAATATTGTCTATGATAATATATTTTCTGTCTATCTGTTTCGGCTAATCTCTGAAACGGCAGGGCCAATTTTGATGGGACTTTCACTGGCAGATAGCTGATGTAAAAACTGTAACTTAGGCTACTTTTATTTTAGAAACTAAACAATAACTCCTTGTTCAATCCCACGCGGACGTAGTCGCGGGCACAGCTAGTTAAATATATTGGAGCAAAGGGCTTATGATCTGATGAGTGGTTTCAGAGATTATCTCCTAAATCCAAATGAAACAATTTACAAATATAATATTTTACAAAATTCGGACAACTATGATTTTACTTACTCCAAGTAGAGCAAGGTAAAAAAAGACGGTTTATTCTCATGACATGTTACCGGTGCCATGAATTATCTAGGTTAAACCGTCGACCTACTTGCACATTATTTGGCCTGCGATGGATAGCCTTGCATTTTAAGCCTGCCACTTTAGATAAACTGGGATTAAAGCCTCTCGCGTCGGCTAAACGGTTTTTAATAAGCCGATAATCGATTTGACTTAACGTTATGCTAAAGCTTAGTGCATGGTTAAGCTTACGTTATATTAATTTTAACAGCTTACGTAATGACACCGTGAGCCGATGTGACCGAGTAGATTAAGTAGCCTATTTGCAAAATAAAGATACCAGATTCGAACTCCGGTAGTATATACAGTTTCTTCTCATTGTGGTACCAATACATACTGAGAAAACATACATACGTTTAAGAGAAACATTAAATGGCGTATGTATAGTGGTGCTTGACAAATGAGGGACTCGCCATCTGTCACGTTGGTGCCTAAAAATCGCGAAAAAAGCTATCACTACACGATAATAAAACTTTAATATACATAAATTACCCTTGAAGGCATAAATATATATAAAATTAAGCTGGACTAATAAAAGGCTGTCTTTGCGATTATCTACAATATACACTACTAACACATCGTTATCATATTATTACCTACATAGGTACATGTTGTAACGTAGTTTTTTTCCTTTTTAAGATTTAATAGCGACGGTTAATAAGCTAGGTTGCCAGTGCCTAGTCAGTGTTTGACAGATAACGTCAAATAATTATTATTCAGATTATGTATTTGTTACAGACAGCTGTCAAAGTGGAGACGCATGCGTGCCGTCACGCTACCAAAAAGACCAATCTACATAAAAACCAGAACCAGAAAGTTATACCTTGTAAGTAGTTTACATTGGATAGTAAGCCTCCACACCATATATTTTACATACTAAATATTATATGTAAAGCTCTTTTCGTAAGTTCTTGTTTTTTTAATATTTTACACATGTCATAAAAGTCAAAAAAGTATGTATTAAAAAAAAAAAATTGTTGGGCTTTAATTGTGCTTTCTATTACATACAGAAACGCAGTTATGCCTTCAATTGCACCAAACCCTTTTTAATTTTTATAATGTATTCTACTAAACGCCTAGTATCCGTATCCGTAGTACCAAACAGGTATAAACTAGAAGCTGATAATTCATCAAACGTTAAGATTATCTAACAATAAGTTAAAGTATCGAAGGAAAATTTCAGAACACGAAAGTATAGACTTTAGAAATGAGACGATGGAAAGAGAATATTTATCAAAGTAAAAAAAATATTGACACCTTTTTATTTCGTCCCTCACCGCTACGAGTGCTACGGATATCCACGTAGAGCCGTAGCACACGCTACGAATCGCTACGGGTCTCGTATTTATTTGGTTCGTAGAGTACCGTACATAAAACCAGCAGTAAAGTAGGTTTTTACGGCTTGTTGTTACTCGGAGAACAATAAATTTAAATAGCGGCCAACATAAAATGAGATATGATTTTTCCATTTCACGACTTTTACCATTCTCGCCATTTTGCACGATACTATAGCAATACAATACCTATGTTCCGAACGAATATAGTGTTGAACAAGAAATTGAACTCATTTCAAATTCTTTTACTTATTAAGTATATTAAAGCATGAATGACTTTAAAAAAAAATTGTACATACCTGAGCAAATGATGGCTTTGTAATAAGTATGTCTATTACCCTGTCAATAAAACTCACATGAATTTTTTTCTACACTACATTTGCCCTGCGGTGTCATAATGTAGCTTCCCATATGTGGAAGAATAATGTAGCTTTCCAAATGTGAAAGAATTACTCAAAACAATTGAGAGATTTTTGAGTTAAACGACAAACAATTTTACAAACTTACAAATGATCTGATCTGTCCTCTTTGTAATGTTCGTGCCTTCAGACATACTTTGAAAAACCTTAACCTTTTCACTGGTCTCAAATTCAAATAATTACTGTTGCTACCACGCTAATAGTAGTAAACAACACAGAGTTCACATTGCACCTGTTCTCGGGGGAAGTTACTCTTGTTCGAGGAAATAGCGGGTATCCGCGTTGAATTTCATTTGTTTTTCTTAGCCAGTCTTTGAACTTTGCGTCTGAATTACCGGGGAATGCGTTGGCTTTAGTAAGGGCTTAGCAGATTAAATGCAATTTTGCATATTATATCTTGACATTTGCATAGAAAGCCTTAATGACGTGTCATTAATCGTCAAGAGTGCGAAAGGGACAGATATATTTCTCGTCAATAATCTTTTTCTTGTTGCTATGAAAATACCGGTTTCAAGTCCTTGCAAGTAGCTGTTGCTCCTAGTGGGCTAGTAGCATTAATCCTAAAATATTTACAAACATTTATAGCAGCTACTGTTCCTTAGCTGGCGAATCATCAACGCGCTGAGCCAAGGTCCTTTTCCCATAGGGGCTGCCCTTAGCTCAGTATCATATGTTCCATTACGTTAAGCTACGAAACTATCACTTGTGACTAATGAGATGTTCTGTTTGCAGATGACTACAATAGAGTGGTACTAGAAACTGTAGACCGGGAGCCCGACTCGGACTATATAAACGCTTCATACATAGATGTGAGTATAATGAACCAAGCTAGTTATTTTATTATTATTCAAATGCATGAGATGCAGCTGCAAATCGCGTATTATCCTCAGTTAAGTGGCTATGTGCTATGGTCATAGCACTGCCATAACTTCTGGTTCCATGGGACCCCATATACCCCATAGACCAATACATAGTATTCTACCTTTACTTATCAGTGTCTATTTGCACTAATTACGACGATCGTTTGAGAAGTTAAGAGGTGAATGCGTTACAAACAAATGAACACAATTTGTATTGATAAAGCGAAAGAGGTCTGAAAGCCTAGAAAGAGGACTTGCGCTCTATTCTCTCTGCCTACTTCGTGTGGGTCTAGGCGTATGCATGTACGAATTTATAATGAACTAGTTGTCCCGCCCAGCATCGCTCGGGCGGAAAAAAATAATTTCCTGAAACACGATATCAGCGCCACCTATCGGGTCCAATTGTTATTCTAAACCATTCTCGAATCCACCTGAAGAAACACAGAATTTTTTTTATATATAAGAAGATAAAACACGTCGAACCCAAAGTAGGTTCTTAAATTAAAAAAGATGGCTGTCAACATAATTATATGTCAAAGGCCCCAAAATTGATAGACTTTACAAGAATTAAACTTACTTCGTTAAAGTAACCTTCACCGGATACCTATAAAGATTTCATAAGTTCAAATAAACTATTACGATGAAGCAACAATAAACAGTAAAAAACGAGAGTCGTTAGGAACCCAGTCTTTTGGTCCGGAATAAAAAGTAAAATATGATGATTCAAACGGTGTGTGAGAGAAAACACGGCACTTTATCATGCTACATGCTTTCTGTAAGGGTGTCCTTGAACACCACACGCCTGAGAATGTTTTGGATTATTTTCGTCTCTTATTTTATCTTTTGCTTACATTTTTATCTAACGCTTTTTTCCTCAACATCACTACAACAAACGAAATGTTTACGCAACGGGTACGTTGTAAATGTTTTAGTAATAAATTTTGTTTTCATATGCACCATATTTACTGCAACCTTGTTTTCAATTTCTTTTTTTTTAAGTACTAATTTTGAATTTCGAATAATCTTATCAATTTAATTAAAATTAGTTTGGCGGTTGTGGCATGCCTATCTTAAGGTGTGCAATTAAACTAAGCGCGGGTTATTCAGATATTTAACACACGTAGGATGGTTTATTCTTTAACGCAATTCTCCCTTGAACTATAAGGAACAGGAAATCAACTTACCACCAGCTCACATTACGTAATTCTGCCTATATTAATGTTTAAAAGAAGTTTAATAGTAAAATATTTTCTATGACTAAAGTAAATAAATTTGACAGATTTTAGAAATATAATTTAACCATATTGTGCCATGATACATAAGTATTTTATTTTGATGTGAAATCAAGGTTACAAGTTTGAATTCGTGCCGTTATGAAATAGAAATTATACATAAATACATTATTATCGCGGCGAAACCCGCATGGGGTAGGAAGAGAAAGTAGAGCGCTAGTCCTCTTTAGCCATATATGTAATCTCTTTCGCTTCATTCATATTCGTCAGTGTACAGAAATCTCTACTATTCATTAAGGACTAACTGAACCCGCGACTTGGTCCGCGTGGAATTTAACAAAAAAGTTATTATTAAGTTTCTAAAATAAAAGTAGCCTAAGTTACTCCTTTTTACATCAGTCTGCGTGTGTCATATCTGTCAGTGAAATTCCCGTTGAAATTAGTCCAGTCGTTTCAGAGACTATCCAGAACAAACAGACAGACAGACAGACTGACAAAAATTGTAAAAAATAATATTTTGGTGTATGTACCGTATATATTTCCGTTTATTACCGTTTATATTCATATGCATGTAGTCAAAAGCGGTTATTTTAATATTACAAACAGACACTCCAATTGTATTTATTTCTTTTTTTTTTTTATATACCACTTGGGTGGCAAACAAGCATGCGGTCCGCCTGATGGTAAGCGGTTACCGCCGCCTATGGACGCTTGCAACACCAGGGGTATCACTCGCACGTTGCCGACCCTGCAGGAATCTTTTCACACCCTTCTTGAAGAACTCCATGCTGTACTCTCCAGGGAAAACCTCAACTGGATTTCTATAGATTACTTGGTATAAAAAAAATCTCGTGTGTATTATTCTCGATCCCTGACCATAAATCTCAGCAGCTAGCTACAAGCAGTACTACCTACTTATCATGCAATGTATTCTCTTTGATAAATTCCATACAAAGGTATTCTAAGCTTTCCAAAGGTTGTTTTGGAGGCTCGTCACGTATTCACGAAATGACTAGCAATTGTTGGCCAGAGTGGGTGAGTGGTGAATGATATAAAAACGAAAGGTTACCAATTTACATTCGTACAATACCCGACGAAATCTGTATTGTTACCCTTTATAGCGCATACGCCGAACTTGCTTGCGTTTGTTAAGGGTGGCTGAAATAAAACTCGTATCGTCTAAGAAACAAGTACACACACTCATGCTCTATATCACATCACTAGATTACTTCAATATCGCAAATAATAATGACTTGAGCGCATTATCCAGATACATCTAATTAAAGGAAAACATCGAGAGGAAACCTGCATACGTCAAAGAAGAAATTCAAAGGCGTATGTATAGTCGTGCTTGAGTAACGGCGATGGACTCGCCATCTGTCACGTTGGCACCTAATATACCTCTGGCGGAAAGTGGGTGTGTGGGTATTACCTATACACCTCCGCCTATCCCTTCGGGGACCCTTGTGGAAAGGCGTAAGGATATATTATCAAATTTAAGGACGGGAACGTTAAGATTACTCGAAACCGACGAGCATGTATGAAGAGACCGATGAATGAGGACGAAGCGAAAGAGGTATGTAAGTGTAGAGAGAGCTGGCGCTGTATATACTCTCTGCCTACCCCGTTAGGGACTTGGCGTGATGATATTATATATGTATGTAGATTTATATATCTTAATGTAGATAAATTACGTGTCACGTTGTTTGTCCGCGATGAGCTCCTAAACTACTTAGCCGATTTCAATCGAATTTACACACCGTGTGCAGTTTGATCCAACTTAAAGGATAGGATAGCTTACATCACAATTAGACCCGATAAGTGGAAATTTTACTTTTTCACCCGGGCGAAGCTGGGCGGGACTGCTAGTATTATATATAACTGAATCTTTCTTACGCGAAAATAACGTATATAATTCTGCCAATGTTATTATTTAGGTTTCCTTTCTATGTGCCCTGTGACATATTTGATCAACTGTTCTATTTTCTGAGATAACCTGCATAATAATAAAACCATCGCGACAAGACAAACTACTATCTAAGGGCAACGGAAACAGAAACATAATTTATGAGTTCAATAAAGGTCAAAGTAATTGGCCCGAGGTATACAAACCTACAGAGGTAGGCTCAATATATACATACATACATACATATCATCACGCCAAGTCCCTAACGGGGTAGGCAGAGAGTATAGAGCGCCAGTTCTCTCTAGACTTACATACCTCTTCGCTTCGTCCACATTCATCAGTCTCTTCATACATGCTCGTCGGTTTCGAGTACTCTTAACGTTCCCGTCCTTCAGAGTGCGATCTATTTGATCCAGGTAGTTGGAACGTGGCCTTCCTCTGCCTCTTCTTGCACACACTTTTGCTTTGTATATCTGTTTCGTCAATCTTTCTTCACCCATCCTTTCTATGTGTCCAAACCAACGTAACATGCCTTTCTTCATCTTTACAATCACGCCCTCATTCACGCTAGTTGATTTGCGAATCTCTTCATTGCGGATTCGATCTAATATCGTTACGCCGCACATTTTTCGAAGAGATCGCATCTCGACTGCATTCAAGCTATTTTCATACTTCCTCTGACATACCCAGGATTCGCTGCCATACAATAAGGTAGGTACCAATATCGCGTTGTGGACAGCAACTCGAGCATTCTTGGCTTAATTTTACATTTACTTAATTTAATAACTTACAACAAAATTTAAATTTATACAAATACTTAATTTTGGCATTTAGGCTCAATATATGCATAAGTAAAACCAGTTATCTTCATTTTGGACCGCTAAGTAACTGTCTCGTTTCCTAATTAAGGTTACAATGTAACCAATTCCCCCTACAGAGGTAAGGTGGCGAAGTTCGCTTTGTACGAGCCACTTCGCTAGATCGAGTGCCAGCCCTAACAATGTTTTTGTTAGGGCTGGAACTCAACGGTAGGGGAAAGTGATACTTTGGCATGAACGTGACGGCGTGCTAACTGATGGAATCTTTACAACGGTCCGCTCAACATTTGGTACGATAATCGACAGCAAAAACCGGCGAGCATGTATGAAGAGACTGATGAATGTGGAAGAAGCGAAGGAGGTATGCAAGTCTAGAGAGAACTGGCGCTCTATTTTCTCTGCCTACCCCGTTATGGACTCGGCGTGATGATATGTATGTAATAACACACAGACAAATGTATATGAAAAGTTTAGTTAAATAACGTGGCGCTTGGAGCGAAACAATTCACGATGAATTTAGCCGAAGATAATCAGCTTATGTCATTTTCTGTTCTCCTTATAACACGGAGGCAGAATTTTAGGACCAATAGAGTTGATATGGTATGAAAACGAAACGAAACAAAGAAAACATACTTGCTCATACTTTGTAATGGTAAATTTCAGCGTTGATATTGACGGTAACTCTCGACTAAATTGAATTTGCCATACTCATTTATCGGTAATGTTTTTATTGCCTCCCGTATCTACCTTACATTTTGATACCCAATCGAACCCAAGAGGCTGGCACTTCTTTACTCCTCAAATGCCATTGCCTATGGGCATAGGATCTCGAGGGCGTTGGCGAAATTATTTGAAATAATTTCTCTATCGTTTTTAATATGGATTTGATCAACGCCGTACGCCATAAGTCGCAGCAGCTGAGATTTTAATGAGTACACAAATCATAAAACGTTATTTAAGTTCCATGGAGGCTTAAATCAAAGCTGTAAATAATTAAGCTTCTCATTACTCAAGTATTAAGATATCTCGCTTCCTAGTAGTCTTCACAATTAACTACTGGTTGCGTTCTGCGAAGATATTCGGAGTTAAAAACGAAAATAGCTATAGGTAATGATCTAGTCTATCCTGTTCTTGATGCCTTCCCACAAGGGTCCTCGAATGAGTAGGCAGCGGAGTGTAGGTAATACCAACACATCCACTTTCCACTAGAGATATAGTTAAGGTACCCACGTGACATGTAGCGAGTCAATCGCCGTTCCTCACACGACTATACATTCGCCTTTAAATTTCTTCTCAAACGTATGCAGGTTTCCTCTCGATGTTTTCTGTAAAGCTCGTGGTGTGCCTAATCACTGTACTTAAGTTTAGAAAAAACTCATAGGTACAGTTGGGATTTAAACATGTAATGTTTGAGTGGCCACCAGGGGATGTAACTAGTTTCTAAAATAGAAGGATTTTAATTATTATGCCCGTTGTTGGGTACCGCAGTGTATATCTGATGGATTAACTTGATGGATAACTGTTGCTAGTAAACTTGATATAAAGCGAGCCATTTGTACACGTCGCAAAGGCTCTGTGTCTTAATAGACTTTGGCGACTTGGCTATTATATTTTGATGTACTTGCCGAATGGCTGCGTTAAGTTGATCGTGCTCTTTTGTTTGGGCGAAGCTTCCTTCGCACTTTTGCCGTGACAAAAGTAATGCTGAGTAATAAGAGAATACTCATTAAAGTCGTATGTATGGGTAGATAGAAGTTGGATATATATGTGGGGATAGTAATCAAAACACTCGCGTATTAACTGTGTTTATACTTTATTTTAAATTAAAAATGGTAAGCCGTTATTACATCGTACCTACGTTCCGAGATCAAGAAAGTGACAAGTGACATAACCTTTTTTCTTTTTAAATTTTAATCTACAACGCTAATAAGTTCCGTAATACAAAAAGAAAACAAACTTAAATCCATCCCACATATATATACATATACTGTACTATTTTAAAAGTATTCTAAGCTATATAATATATGTATTCTAAGCTAATTGATCTGGTAATTTATGTATATAAATAAAAATAAATGTGAAGGGACTGCATTAGAGATGCCGACAAGAGCCCAGCTCTTAAATTTGTGATCTAATAAAAATGGACTGATGGACACTGATGGCCTCATAGACTGCATCAATGTTAAAGACGCCTTTTATATAAACAGTTTGACCAAGCTTTTTTAAGCTGGTAAAAAATACTTTTCATCAAGTTTTTACAAATAAATAATGATGTATTGTATAATCATTGTTCTTCCCCAGAGTATATTAAAGCCCAACGCATACATAGTGACGCAGGGTCCAACCGAGGATACAGTGGTGTACTTCTGGCGCATGATCTGGCAGGAGCGTGCCGCTGCTATTGTCATGCTCACCAAGACATTTGACTTCATCAAGGTTTGTATCAAAATAATAATAATAAGAGACTGCAATCATTGTGCCGATAGTAATATCAGCGGGTCATGATGACCAACAACCCAATAGCAATGAGCCTCGACCAGCATACGCCGCTCACGTTAGAATGCTGAATCTGAATGTTAACCCACAACGGGAATCGAATTAGTTACCTCCAGCTTCGGAAACAGGAACTCTGACCACTTGGCTATCAAGTACGTAGGAGATTATTGTTCTAAAATCACCCAATACCATAAGTTACCATAAGATCACAGTACTGCCTCTTCAAATGGAGCTGAACATCCAATCAGTAATCGTAAATTTAAGCAAGATTCAAAGAAGTGTATGCAATCAAGCGTGAAGAGAGTCCACTGAAATGTCACATATTCGCTAACACCTCTCCCAACTAAATTAATTAGAAGCGCAGTACAAGCTTTTGTCAAAGCGAATCTCGTGCTCTCATAAAATTGAAATTCCAAAGTGGAATCCAAACTGTAGTTCTGTTTGTACCAATTTGCTTTCAGGACAATTATGCAATGAATTTGCCGGTTCCACTTTGCAAAAACGAGTTGCGTGTCGAGTGACTAAGCCGACTTGAATAACGTTAATAGGATAAAAATGCAACACTAGTCACTCTTTTTTATACCTCTTTCGTTTCATCTACATTTATCAGTCTCTTCAAACATGCTCTCCGGTTTCGAATACTCATAACGTTCTTATCATTGAGAGTTCTATTGATTTGTGTGAACTAAGTAGTTGGAAGGTGATCTTCCTCCATGTCGTCTTCCACAAACTTTCGCATTTATGTCTGTTTCGACAACCTTTCTTCATTCATACTTTCTATATGTCTAAGCCAACGCAGCGTACATTTTTTCATCTTCACAATCTCATTCTCGTTCACGCCAGTTACTCTGAGAATTACTTCATTGCGGATTCGATCTAATATGACTACGTCGCACATATTTCGATACTGAACGCATCTTAACTACATTTACGACATACCCAGGATTCACTGCCTTATAATAAAGGTAAACAAGCCTATTGTATAAATGGTTCCAGTCTCTCTTGAGGTACATTCAATATCGCTATCCATCTTACTGCTGATGCTAAAAGTATATTAAATCTACATAAAACCCAATTTAACATTTCAGCCTTTAACGGGATCCACATAGAAGTGCTATTCTCAGAAAATATATCAGACAGAAAGGGTTTATTTAGTTTGTCTTCAGAAAAGAAAGATTCTATTTCTACCTGTTTTCTTTTAAAATGTGTCCTTATTTTGTCTGAATCTACCTGAGAAAACACATTCGATTTTTCACTACGGTGTTACTGCGTGACAGTTTATACGTAGCGAGCAGTGAGGAGAATATTTGGAAATATTTTTCGCTCTATTTTCGTCGACCGAAGACGTCGGCAGTGTCGAGTCGATTTTTCTTATGTTATAAAATGACGATGCATACCCCTGGCAGTTATTACCCATAAATACGTATAAAAGTTGAAGAATACACTTTGCAGCTGAAAATTCGCGCGATTTAATGCTGGAACGGTGTTAAGATGCAATGGAAAATTCTCTCTCATATTTAATAGCTAAGAGGTAGATAAAAGGTGCTTATGTTATTCTAGGTGATGTGTGTCCAGTACTGGCCACCTAATAAGGAAAAAGATGAGACATATGGCGACATCAGCGTTGGGATCGTCCAGGAGGAGGAACTCGCCAACTTCCACATAAGAACTTTCAGACTTTACAAAAAGGAAAAGGATGTGAGTTTGACTTGCATGTATATCTTCTCTTTGAAAAGTAGTGAAATAATCGATATTAAACTCTATCGTACCAATTTGCCATTTAAGCTAACGAGGTAATAGAAATTGGACAATACTATAGGCATTAATATTAATTATGTGGTTACAATTAAGAAAAAAAATGACGGTCTCGCCATCTGCCACGTTAGCACCTAAAATATTTCTGGCGGAAAATGGATGTGTGGGTAGTACCTATACACCGATGCCTACCCTTCCTTCCCAAGGGCCCCCGCCCTTGTGGGAAGGTGTGAGGATACTATAAAGAAAATACCTTTCTTAATATATACAATTCTGGTGAGACGAGTACGGCCGGTTCCTATATTCTAGTTTTCTTTCAGGTCGTTATAGAAGAGCGCTTCCTCCTCCAATTTCACTATACGCAATGGCATTCCCATACGTGTCCGTTCAGCAATGCGTTGTTGGAGTTCAGACGGCGGGTGAGAGCCGTGGTAGGCAGACGGCTTGCGACAAACCCTGCTGCGGGGCCGATGGTGGTGCACTGCAAGTAAGTTGAGACCAAATTGGCACATCAGCTTAAGAATATTATTATAATATATATTCTCTATTTCTTTTCTCTCTAACTTGGTTGCCTGGAAGAAATCGCTTTTGCGATAAGGCCGCCTATTTGTGCGTACTACATGTTGTTCTCTGTTTTTTTTGTCATCCTATTTGTTTTTGTAGGTGTGTGTGTACAATAAAGGATTTAAATAAATAAAAAAAATATATATTAACACTACCGTCTAATTGCCATCTCTCTGTCGACTTTTAAACATCAATAGAAATATTATTTAAGTTTTTTTCCTTATCTGACATTTAACGTCATTGTGTTTATATTAATTTATTTCTTAAAAGCAATACCATCAGTTAAAATGTGTATCCTATCATTATTATTTGTTGTACTAATATTTTATATAAGTAATAAGTAAAATTTGCCGTAATATTTCTATGCCGACTTCTCGGCTAAGCAAAACGAACAAAACAACAAAATTGTATGAACATCTTCATACCTTTTTACAGCAATTAATCGTGTTCAATTCAATGTAGCAATTGATCAAATTCAACAGTTCAAATAAATTAAAATAAAACTAATTTAAATTACAAAATACTGGGAAGTTCCTTTGGTTTTATTTGGAACAATAAAATCGTCGAATATAATATAGATCGGTAACGTTGATTAATCTGTCCAAACAAATTTGCTTTTAGTGACGGAGGCGGAAGGTCCGGAGTTTACCTGGCAATCGACGCAAACCTCGAATTAGCGGAAGAGGAAGACTCCTTTGACGTTTTCGGATATCTAAAGAAACTTCGACAAGCAAGAAAGGGCTTAATTGAGAATGAGGTAAAACATATTATCGTACAACCAAAATATCCTTCAAAGTTAGACATGTTATTTTGTGGTCAGAGAAAATTGTACCGACTGCGCCTTAAGTTTTCCAAATGTTAAATCCTATTTTGTGTCTACCAAATAGGCTATGAAATCATTGGGTTCTTTTTCCTTCGTAATGTTTTTTTTTTATATAATAATATAAATAAATCATTTATCTCGATCTCTTCGAAAACTATGTGGTGTAACGATCTTCTTCTTCTTCTTTTCTTCACGAATGAAAAATTAATTGTAACAAGAATGGACTTGGTGAAGAAATTATCAGTAAAACCTGTACTCTCTATGTGACTATCCCGTGTGGGACTCGGTGATATGTATGTATGTATGTATGTATGATCCTGTAAATTTTCTTTATTTAATAACTATTTACGTGATGTAAAACATCCTGTCTTATTTCCCCTCTACCTACCTCTTAAGGGACCCTTATGGGGAGGCGTGAAGATACATATCTAAAATACTTATTTATTTCTAGGAACAATACAAATTCGTCTACGACACACTTGAAGAGCACGTTGTTTGTGGTATCTCCTGGTTCCCAGTCTCGGAGCTGTCGCAAAGACTGAAACAGAAATCGCAAAGAGATCCAATATCGAAGCTTAACGAATACCAAAAGGAATATCAGCAGATTTGTAAGCAGACGCCGAGGTTCACCATAGGAGACTGTGCCGGCGGTCACAGAGGAGACAATAGAGAGAAGAACCGGGACGTCCTTGTTGTGCCGCGTATGTCTTCCGACTTTGATTCGAGCTTCAACGGCATAAAGCTTAATTTTCTTTGACAATGTGGTTCAATAAAGTATATTTTTCTATTGCAGCGGATAACTTCCGACCCTACTTAACATCTTTTCAAGGGAATAGTTTTACAGACTACATCAACGCTGTGTTTGTAGACGTAAGTATATACGGATATTTGACGGCCGTCTGATCTAGTTGTTAGAGCTTCGGACTGCGAAGCTTGAGGTCGTGGGTTCCATTCCCGCTGTGGCTAGATATTTGTGTAATGAACACGAGTATTTGTACCTTAGTCTTCGTTGTCCTATATATTTAAGTAATATATCCATCTAAGTAAATATATCATTGCCTTGTGGTATCAAATAATACCAGCTTTGATTAACGGCTACGGCAATTTGTGTGTAAATGTCCCTAGGTATTTATTATTATTTATTTTATATACAACTAGTTGTGCCGCTCGGCTTCGCTTGGTTGAGAAAATAAAAGCCACGGAGCCAGTGCCATCAATCGGGTTCAATTGTGAATCTAAACCATTCTCGAATCCGCCTGAAAAAAATGTCATTATAATCGGTCCAGCCGTTTACGATTCTATAAAGGACAAACATAAATTTTTATATATTACATTTGATAATTGGCTCCATTGGGTATATTCTGATATGAGATAATTTTCCTCAATAAACAGACAATTTCCTCAATAAAAGAATATCAAATGAAAAAACATGTTTGTACAATTTCTGAAATTAGCGCGTTCAAACAAAAAACCGTATTGCCGTGGTGGCCGAGTGGTTCGAGCAGTTGAATCCCGACAGTACCAATGAGTGTTTCTGAACTTAATTACAGTGATTAGTCACACCACGAGCTTAGGAAAACATCGAGAGGAAACCTGCATACGTCTGAGAAGAAATTCAAAGGCGTATGTATAGTCGTGCAGGAGTAACGGCGATGGACTCGCCATCTGTCACGTTGGCACCTAATATACCTCTGGCGGAAAGTGGGTGTGTGTGCATTACCTATACACCTCTGCCTACCCCTTCGGGGACCCTTGTGGGAAGGCGTGAGGATATATTATATTATACAAACAAAAAACCTGCCTGCTAAGAAAATTCCTCCTCATAATTATATGACTATTACTTCCTTATCTATACAAATAAATAAAATTGGAGTGTCTGTTTTTATTAAATGCATATGAATGTATACATGGTACATATACCTAAATATTTTTTTAATTTAGCTGTCTGTCTGTCTGTTTGTTCCGGGTAGTCTCTGAAATGGCTGGACCGATTTTACAGACCGATGTTAAAAGGAATATCTTAGACTAATTTTATTTTGGAAACCGAACAATATTTTTTTTGTTAAATTCCACGCGGCCGAAGTAGCGGGCACAGCTAGTTTATAATAAAAGTTAATTTCCAGGGATATACAAAGCCTCGCGAGTATATAGTTACGGAATGGCCCCTTCTAATGACACAAGGCGAGTTCTGGTCCTTGGTGTACGACTACGAATGCGCTGCGGTAGTAGTGCTGTGTGTTCCACCGAAAAATTCTGTAAGTTTTTTCATAAATATAATAATATATCCTCACGCCTTGGGAAGTTGTGTGGATACTCCTCTGCCTACCCCTTCTGGCACACTTGGCGTGAGGATATCTATTTTAGGTGCCAACGTGGCAGATGGCGAGTCCATCGCCGTTACTCAAGCAAGACAAGATACATACGCCATTGAATTTCCTCTTCCTCTATGTTTTCCTTCACCGTTAAGCTCGTGGTGTGACTAATCACTGTACTTAAGAAAAACTCTTTATATATATATATATATATGTGTTCAAATTATAATTTGCAAATAATACTAGAGATACAAATCGCGCTTTCGCGGCCTTATATTGGGCGGAGAATCTGTGCTAGCAGCATAACCAACGAAGAAATCCCCTTCTACCAACACAAGCGTTCAGTGGGGAGTTTGTACTAACTGCAGTAGTACCTTTTCATTCCAATTTTGAACGGGAGAGCTGTATTGCTCTCCCTCTATAAAATCAATATTTCAAATAGTTTCTAGTTTAGAAGTCGTGGTGGCCGAGTGGTGGCCTGCGACGCAAAGGTCGCAAGTTCGAATCCCGACTGTACCAATGAGTTTTTCTGAACTTAAGTACAGTGATTAGTCACACCACGAGCTTTACGGTGAAGGAAAACATCGAGAGGAAACCTGCATACGTCTGAGAAGAAATTCAAAGGCGTATGTATAGTCGTGCTTGAGTAACGGCGATGGACTCGCCATCTGTCACGTTGGCACCTAATATACCTCTGGCGGAAAGTGGTTGTGTAGGTATTACCTATACACCTCTGCCTACCCCTTCGGGGACCCTTGTGGGAAGGCGTGAGGCTATAAATAGTTTCTTGTTTCAGCAACAATTTCCGCCATTTTGGCCCGAAGGCCGGCATCCTAAGAAGTATGGGCCAGTATTTACAATTGATCATGTATCTCACAACCATTATACAAATATCAAGACCTGGATTTTCAGAATCAACAAGAAGGTTGTATACACTTGTGTTTATCACTAGCCTAACTAACAGGAACTTTTATTGCAGGGGATCCTGCCCGATCTCACTCTTAACATCTAATCGCTCTCTCTTCATGGATAATGGAAAATTTATTCCCGTGTCGAAGTCTTAATATCTTTATATTCAATGTTTATATTTATCTTCGTGCTCGAAAGGTATAAAAACACCCTTTTTTAAACCCGCATATTATTTTTTAGGTTCCGAGGTTTCTTTTTACGCTTGCCTTACGGTATTTTAATGATTAATATCTTTCAGATCGTATCCCTGACGGAGCTAATGGCGGGTGTGAAGGCTCCTCCAAAGACCGTACAACTATTCCAGCTGACCTGCTGGCCGATGGGTCACAAGGTGCCATCCTCTACCAACTCACTGGTAGAGCTCATGAACATGGTGGAGCGTTGGCGGCAGCGCACTGATTACGGGCCTGTTTGCGTTGTCTCGCCGTGAGTTGACCTCTTTCTCTACATGCTTACTGACACTATCTTTTTTTTTATTTTTAACTCGCTTTTTTATTAGCTTCATGCGTATGTTAGTATGTAACGGAATCTTTGAACATAATTTTGACCTCCTTAAAAACGTAGGATTAAATCGAAATTTTGCATACTTATCAAGGGCCGATGACAATCCATACTAGGATAATCAGTATTACCGATGGGGTCTAAGTTAATTAATTCAAAAATAAAACGTGTTAATATTTAATCGAAAGGAGCATCGTAGTGTTTCTGAACGCACTCCGCTTTACTACTACTATTTTCTTGTTTTTAGTTGGTTTTTCCATGTAAAGCGTGTTTAGTTTTTAAACTATTATTATTATTGCTTCTCAGATGTATGCATTTGTTAATGTAAATATTATATTAAACTCAGGGATGGGCGCAGTCGGGCCGGTGTATACTGCGCTGCGAACGCTTGCATCGAACAAGTGATCCAGCACGGCGAAGTGGACGTGTTCCAAGCAGTGAAGACCGTGCGCAGACACCGGCCCCAATTAGTCGAGAACATGGTATTATAAACATATTTCATTCTACATACATATTATCAGCACGCTATCAGCACTGAGTCAAGGAAACTAGAGCGCCTCTCTATACTTACAGACCTCTTTCGCTTTATCCACATTCATCAATCTCTTCTATTGTAAAATATACATTCACGAAGGAGTAAGCAGAGGTGTACACCTTCTTTTTCCGGCGATATATTTTACGTATTATCACATACATACATTTATCATAACATGTATACAATTTGTGTATGTCTGTTACTATTCTTCCCCAGACCGAGTACAAATACTGCTACGACCTTGTGCTTCATTACGTGCTGCACTATTTAAACAAAGATATGAACGAAAAGAAGTGAGAGTGCGAACTCAAGGACGAGCTCTGGTTCATCGAGTTCGGCCGCGGCGCCGCGCTGCCGACTACGCCTGAGGAGACGAGTCCCGCAGCCGTGCCGAAGGACACTCGACGGCCAGCTCGCCCCAGGCGCGGTCTTTCTCTCGACCGCCTGCTGCCCGTTGCCGCGCGCCCGCCCATCTCGCACGCCGCCACCGTCGAAGTACCCCGCCGCCCACGCCGCGACCGTCCTCCGCTACGTCGTTCCATTCGTCTTGAAGACGAAGAGGCCGCTGCCGACGAACGCCGTCGAGTGTTTGGTCGCGGCCCCCGCGCCCCTTCTTTTGACGAAGGAGACGCTAGCGACGAGCACGAGGAATGCGAGTGCGTTCGCGCCTCTCTCGAGCGCTCGGGCCCCTCCGGCGAGGCACCCGACGAAGACGGGTATGAATCAGAGTTCGCCGCATCTCCACCATTTCCTTGTGAACGTATGCCTTTTGAGCCGCCGCCCCGCGCTGGCTCCTCGGACCGCGTAATTGTTGACGTGCGTGAGACGCTGCCCCGTGCACCGGCACGCGCACACTCTCAAGGCGTATTTGAACGCCGTTTACCTAGGATATATAAGTTTGGCCTTATAGATAAATCTAAAAGAGCAAGCTCTAGCGCTCTATATGAGAAAGCGGATAGTTCGCCCACAGAAGCGTTTTACAATGCTACAGGTTCCACTCGACTTAGCTCACAAGAGTTATTTGAGAAATTTTGCTCTGAGGATTTTACGTCTTTATACGGTAGAGAAGACTTTCGGCGACGTCGTCCGCCACACTCCAAGTCAACTGGTAGTAGTGGATCTGATGTACGGCATGAGAGAGCTTGTTGCAGACGCCTTCCGTGTGGCTCTCAGCCAGCGCTTGGCAAACGACACGTATGTCACCCTCTGCGCTCCGATCGCTCTACAGACTCTGAGGAGATGTCTCCCCGTCGCTCTGGTGTGCACCCGGTACCCGTCGATTCAGACACAGATTCCCAACATGCGGACAATTGTTCCCGGTCGGCACCACTGCTAAGTCCAGATAGATTTGAAGCTCGCTTCACTTTTGACATATCAGAACGTAGTGAAGTGACTTCAAATCGGGATGAAACTCCTTCCGATGCGACTGAGACAAGAAATTTGACGCTTTATGAAGAACCACACTCGGATAGGACTAGTCTGTGTGAGCTATATGACGCAGCATTTTCTTCACATCGGCCATCATTTCATAGAGATGGATCAAGAAGGCGCAATGGGCCTGTAGACCTAAGTACACTTGATTTTAGGGCCATCGATGATGAGAGCCCCCGTGCTAGTCGCAGGATTTCACAGCGTAGTATCGACGAAACTTTACGCCAATGTTCGGAGACAAGGAGCTGGGCATCCGATTCTGTATTTACAACACCAGAACGACGTGCAACAAATGGCTCCCCGTCATCAGCCGACACACACCGATCTGTGACAGCCCGAGGAGATTCACCACGAGCGGATTCCGCAGCCGCAGACTCGACTCTGGCTGACACAACAGTAATGGAGGAAGAACAGACAAGCGTTATTGAGCGTACGGAATACGCGTTGGCTTTAAGAATGGGGCGGATTGATCTCGAAGAAGAAGTTTCAGAGCGCGCGTCGTCTACTCCAGCTGCAGGGAGTCTGAGACTCTCAAGTAGGCCGTCGATGCACAAGTTGGAACCAATCGAACCGGAGCGACTGTGCGGCGGAGGTAGTTTAGGCCTTCGTGGTGGCAGTGACGGTGATGCTACCAGCATGCGCAGTGTACGCTCAATGGTAGCAGCTGCGCGTCGTCGGCGCGGGGCTAGCGAGCCGCGGCGGTCAACGCGCTGCTTCCCGCTCTGACTGCGTGCGGCGGCGCCGGCTCCCATGCCGCGCCGCAGCCGCCGCCGCACCCCTCTGTTCTCCCTTGTGCCTTCCCGTGCCCATTGCCACCAGCGCCTGCCACAGCGGACCCTCTCAACTGAAGCGACCTGCAACAACGCACTCCCCCAATGCACGTTGCTGATGGCTGACTGCGAAGTCCCCGAGTGAAGTCCGATGTAGGTATAGCTTAGCGGACCCGCTCCGGGCCCGTCGTCAAGTCTTTGTGAGTTAAAGCCCTAGTATATCAATGTATCCAACTAGCCTTCGCCCATTCATTGTATCGTAACTGCCAACATTTCTAAAAGAATTCTTAATAAATACTAGTGGATAGTGTAGCACCGTCTTTTTCGGTAGGTATATTTAGGCAACGCCTAAGTTGACTACGTACGTAGAGCGTAGATTCTAAATCTTGTAGTTAGACTTTGATCCCGAGGCTGGCTACGGCGCCTCGGTCGCAGTCCACGACTGACACAGGGTCAAACATTAGCTAATTATTCGTAATTATAGCCCCTCACTGGCGCGTGTTTCATGTAAACTTAAAATCTGCGAGTAATTGTATTCAGTTAGAGATTTGAATAATAACGCTTATCTTCGCCTTAAGCGGAAAATAGCGCAGGGGCTATTAGAGCAAACGAGGGTAGGTACTCGTGTAGACACATAGAACGACCGCCAGGGTGGGGTATCCCCTAAACGATCGCGACTGTACCGTGCGATGTAACTAGTGAGTACTATATAGGAACTTAATATTACAAATTTTATTCATTTTGAGAATAACTATGTGCTTTTTACAATAAAATTGTCGTATAGTTCAGATAGTTTTATTCAGGGATGGTCAGCCATCAATGAAACTGACAAAGCGCCAGTTCTCCGGAGCAAGTACTGTTAGGTAGAAAAGTGTTTAACATCTCACCGATACTGTACAGTCATCACGAAAGTCTTATATTCATCATAAAATGTTAAGTTTCAATGTTTTGATGTCGTAGCATATATGTCGGTGTTATTCAATGTTTGTCTAGTTTATTCCAATTAGTTAATATCTTACATTTGTGTGTGATTATTGTATTACAATAAAGAAATAATGTATAGCTTGTATCGGTCGCGTTATAAAATGAATTTGTGCTGTGTTACTTTATATGCGCCAATACTAGTGATTTGATATATTTTGTAATCTTAAGTTGGAAATGTGCCAATTTTTCCTTAATTAAATTATTTATGTGAGGGTAGTAAAATTTATTATAATTCAATGCTTGCAAATGCATACATAAATGTTAGCATACCCCTTTCACTTGCAACGTTCTTGCGAACACGTCAACTAAAGACGATCTTTACAAAACAGACGTTCAAGAGAATATATAATGAATTTTATTAGCCCTTTGTTTATCTATATGATAGATTGTGTAAGGACTTAAAGTCCTTTTGTAGTTATGTAAGATAAAAACACTTCCATTAATGTTTATTTTAGTGTAAACATATTTAAACATTAATTAGGCTCGTTTTATTGCGATCAGAACGTAACGATTTTTTTTAGATTAACTATTGTTTTCGGATTCTGAATCATGTTTGGAACAATTTTATTTTTGTCAGTTTCTTATGTAAAATCTCTTACATTAGAAAACATATATTGTGTCATTACATTACTGTCAATCAATATTTGTTTGTTTTTTTTATTTTATTGTGATTGCTGTTATAATTTTTTTTGTTATTTTATTTATGACCAGAACAAGGACATAAACCCTCATATTTCCATCATAATTCAAAAGTGCTATTTGGACATATGTATTTGTAGACATCATATATGTACACTTCTTGGGTTATAATTGTAATAGCATATGGTGGTAACACATTTTTGACTAGTCAAGTTGTAAATCGGTAAGAATATGTAAAAATGCGATTGAATACCCTCATTCGAAATTTAAATTGTATACATCTTTCTTATCTTGACATTCATTGTTTTATTTGTCATTTGCGTCTGTATTTTCAACTGCCCTTTAATTAACGAGTACTACATTACAATAGCTCACTAATTAGCTGTTAATTTCGTACACGATAAAAAATCTGTCATTCAAAATGTATTTTTGGAGAGTCATATAGCAAACTCGTATAATTTAAATTTTTGGGTAGATTACTGGTTTATTTTTTTATATTTGTATATATAAATAATATATCCTCACGCCTCCCCACAAGGGTCCCCGAAGGGGTAGGCAGAGGTGTATAGGTAATACCCACACACCCACTTTCCGCCAGAGGTATATTAGGTGCCAACGTGACAGATGGCGAGTCCATCGCCGTTACTCAAGCACGACTATACATACGCCTTTGAATTTCTTCTCAGACGTATGCAGGTTTCCTCTCGATGTTTTCCTTCACCGTAAAGCTCGTGGTGTGAGTAATCACTGTACTTAAGTTCAGAAAAACTCATTGGTACAGTCGGGATTCGAACTTGCGACCTTTGCGTCGCAGGCAACTGCTCGAACCACTCGGCCACCACGGCTCTTTGTTGTATATATTATTTGCATATATATATTAGACTGGTTAGCCCAAGTGTAATGAAACCTTTATCTTTAAATCCTTAATTTTTTTTCCTTATATAAGGATTTGTATAGCACACTCTTGTAATATTGAGTTGAATGATTTTTCTGGAACAATATTCCACCGGGTACTATAATTTTGTACATTTACTTGTATATATTTTAAAGTAGATACCTATATAATTTATACATATTAAAAGGTATATTGTTTTTATCGAATTGGTAGGATTTTATTAAATTTGGTCGATAATATGTTTTCCGCTTCCGTACCTCATTTTTAACAAACCGTAGAGTTAACGTCTTTATATGGCATACTCCGTCAATACTTACTACTTTTAAAGTGTAACTTGGCAGCCGAGAACATTATTCAACAATTTTTTTTCCAATATTGATTTGTGAAGTACACAATAGAACGATTCCTATCCTAAGACATAATATTGTAAACCTTGAAACGCAATTAAGTTTACGAGCCACGTAGTGAAACAGTTATTTGTCATTTTGACTTTAAACCTTAAATACATATATTTACAATTTTGAATTGACAAAAAATATGTTATATTTATGTACATAATATTTTGAGCAAATAAACGCACAACCTCACGCAAGTCCTAATATTTAATTAAGCAAATGAGATTAATATGTGTAATTTATTGTATTGTAAGATGTATTATATTTAAACCCTTCTTTACTGAAATGAATTTTATAATGTAATTTTTTAAATATATATATACGCTTATCCAGGGATATGAGACTATCGTGGAACGATGTCAAATTATTCAAATGTTAATAATGTCAACCAGATTATAACTGACATGGAATATGAGTTGTTTGAGGGCCATAAAAAATAGACACGTATGTTTTTGCAAAGAATACAATACAAGTAATAAGTTAGTACGTAAAGAAATTCCACTCAACGTTATTCATGATAGGAATACAATACACGAGCGCAGATGATGCAATTGTGTTGGCGACTGTACTTGTTTAAAAGACATTATTTTGAGTGATTTACAAAGTGTTATTCTTTGGTTATAAGCAATACAAGCCGCAAAAACGTGTGTCAAATAGTACTCGATGTGTTTCCATAGTTTGTGTAGCTTTAGCCGACTTCAAAAAAAGAAGTTATTATTGTTCTCAGTTTTATTATAGTATGTGTAATTTTATTATGTAATTGTCTAGTTATGGTGTTGTAAATGCATTACAGTAAGTTAAATATTTCATGTGGACCATTAATCGACTCTTTTTATTAATAGATAAATAAACACGTGAACTTTCCCTTTATAATTAAGTGAAGAATATTATACTTAATAATGATATGGTAAAAAAAATCTCGCCGCACAGACCATCTAATGTAAATAAATAAACCTAGAAAACTAAATGTGTAGTCGATCTACATGTATTAAAAGTAATTTACACCAAAGTATACCATATACTTATAAATGTATTTGATTATATATAAAAAATAACACTGGGAAATTGACACTCGTACCATAAAATATTATATTGTACTTAAATATTGTGATTTCAAGTTTTCAACTTCCAAATTATTGTAAATTATAACTTATTGAGATATTGTTGTCATGAATGTTATTTAAAAAGTAATTTTAAAATTTATACATGGAACTTAATGGAAAATATATTTATTTGTTGTATATATAATTTGTTTCATTCCCCGCTTTTTCTTTGATAATAATAAGTACATAACACTGATACGAAAGAGGCCTGTCACTCTAGAGAGAACTGGCTACTCTCTTCCTACTCCACTTACCTCCTCCTAATTATGATGGTGATGATAGTACCACGCGGAGTCCCTCTCAGGGCAGGCTGTAAGAGGAGTCAGGAGCGCCTCACAATTCTTCCCTATAGTTTATAGTGTAAGTGTGCAACCTTCTACTGATGTTTGAGTATTATCGGTACACACTGATTACCTACCTGAGTGCACACGCACACTACAATTAATACAGTCGGGTCATACTCCCGCATCTCGCATCCCCAAATCCCCACTTGAATTTAATGGTGGGGCACGTCTTCGTGGATGGCACTATCTATACCCACATTCATTACACATTCCTTACTAAAGGTACTGTATGAAAATATGAAAAAAAAATGATTCATAAAGCGGGTAGCTGTCAGAGGTTTAACATTAATATTTCAAGTTCTAAGCCCAACTGTACCAATGAGTTTTTCTGAACTTAAGTTCAGTGATAAGTCATACCACGAGCTTCACAGTTAAGGGAAACATAAGGAGGATATCTCAAGCACGTTTGGGAATAAATTCAATAGACGTATGTATGGTCTTGCTTGCGTAATGGCGATAGACTCTCCATCTGTCACATTGGCGTTCAAAATATATATCCAGGGTAAAATACCTACACACCTCTGCCTATCGCTTCGGGGACCCCTGTGGAAAGGCGTGAGAATTCCCGTAATGTTAAAACTTCTTTGTAAGTCTACAATGATATAAAATGTACACTATACAGTTCTTGTGATACGAGCAAATCTTTTTCATTTTAATAATAATAACAGCTGTCAAACACAGACAAAAGCGTTCTGGTTTGTTTTCTACGACATGACGTCATTTGCGACGCCATGAAGTTCACGTTTTCGAGTTAAATTTGAATTTTAATTTGTTAACCCAAGATACCTATATAATGTACAATTTAAAATATATATATTTATTTATTTGTCATTACGCATTATTAGGTATAATGTTTAGAATTTAGTAACATATTTTTTATTACAATAGAGCTATCGTTATTTTTTAATAAGAAGCTTTCTTGAGGCAGCCCTCTTTACCGCTTAATTGTCGGGAAAATATTCAGAAGTCTACGAAGGATTTCATGGATTACGTTTAATAAGTTTTTTCATTTGAACATATAAGTTGTTCTTAAAAAATAAATTGAATATTCTTTACAAGAAATTCTTTCAGAATGTACCACTGGTTTTTGGATTCGAACGGTTGCTTTTACTTCACGTACTTTGAGTGGGGAAACTTTACTAATAGAGACATATAATATTTACATTTTTAGCGTAGAGTCTGATTTAAAACGTATACAAAGTGAACACTTAAATAAATAAAGTACCTGGATGACCGAGCTTAGCTCGGTATTTTTCAGATTTATATTTTTTCGTACGAATGACATACATATGACAACCAAACACTCATTGGCTTAAAGTTTGTTGCTTAGCAACGCTTTATCAGTGGGGAAATTCATATATTAATGAAATTATTGGAGATTTTCAATGCCTAAAAACACGGATAAAACGACTTTTTTTTTCAATGAAACCTAGCTAGATCAATTTATCGCCCCCAAAATCTCCCCCTTACCAAATTTCATGAAAATCGTTGGAGCCGTTTCCCAGATTCAGATTATATATATAGATATATACAAGAATTGCTCGTTTAAAGGTATAGGGATAAACACTTCACTTTTATCCATGCGTAAGTTGGTATAAAAATAATTGAATAGTGATGAAAACTGAAATGCGAGGAACAAGCATTAACTGCAAAAATATTTAAATTTGAAAATGGAATGTCTAAAAAAAAGATTTTATTTCAAAAGGCCTAAAATGACAATTATAAAAAGTCGAAAAAGGTGCACGGTTTGAATTGGTCGTTTCCATGGAGAACCGGCAAGAAACTCTTTTCTTCGTTTTCGTACATCCGAATAAAAAAACAGTACCCTTGCCGGATGTTCCTGTTCTAATCCTCTGTATCGATTCACGAACTGTACCGTATAACACATAAAATTAAAAGGCATTTTTTACATCCGAAAACGAACACTTCCAAAGTTACTTAATAAAGAATTCCTATTAGCCCACATAAATAACCAAATTACATTTAATACAAAAGCCGTGGTGGCCGAGTGTTTCGAGCCTGCGACGCAAAGGTCGCAAGTTCGAATCCCGACTGTACCAATGAGTTTTTTCTGAACTTAAGTACAGTGATTAGTCACACCACGAGCTTTACGGTGAAGGAAAACATCGAGAGGAAACCTGCATAATCTGAGAAGAAATTCAAAGGCGTATGTATAGTCGTTGGCACCTAATATACCTCTGGTGGAAAGTGGGTGTGTGGGTATTACCTATACACCTCTGCCTACCCCTTCGGGGGCCCTTGTGGGAAGGCGTGAGGATATATGATTATATTATATATTTAATAGGTACAATAACAGTAAAGATTATATAAACATAAAATAAACAACTGTATAACTCACGTACATCGCGTTCAAAAACAAACATACAGGCATAATCTTCAACCAGTCATCCGCAAATCGAATTCAGGGCTCTGGTCCAAAAGAAGGTTAAGCCCGTTGAGGGCAAGCGGAATGGGCGTGTGGCTTCGAGCTAAGGTGCAAGAGAGCTGAGGGTAAAAAACTTACATAGGTTTTTGCCTAGTACGGGTTGCATGTACAGAGTGTTGTGGAATCGGAGACGTCTTCTGTATAAAATTCTGTATATGGAATTATCAAAAGCATTATGGTAGTAAGAACACATTTTGGCAGGTTCATACGACTCTCGTACGTTGGCTTAGCAAGTAGCCAGACATGACCAGTCGCAGGATGTAAGTCAGGAAGACTTCAAGCACATTCTAATTTTGTACTAACTATTATCTAAGTATAACTTAATAACTATGATCTCGAGAGTGGGTTGTTGTCATCCGCGACACAGTGCTTAAGTGCTGCGGATGTCATCGTTACGTTATAATTATATTTACATAAATCATCACGCTTCACACATCAGTCCCCGAAGGGGTAGGCACAGGTAGTACCCACACACCCACATACCACCAGGAATATAACGGCTAGTCTGTTGCCGTTACTCAAACACGACTATACATACTTTGAAATGCCTTTGAAATTCTTCGCAAGCATATGCAGGCTTCCTTACGATGTTTTAGCGTAAGCCTAGTGGTGAGACTAACCACTGTACTTAAGTTCAGAAAAGCTCATTGTTACAGTCGGGTTTCAAGCTTGCAAGCTTGCAATCTTGAACCACTCAGCCACCACAGGTATTATATATTGTGCTATAACAACGTTACATAAAAAAAAATAGTATAACATTATATATATATATATATATATAATTTATAAAAATAATTCGGTGGTGGCCGAGTGGTTCGAGCAGTTGCCTGCGACGCAAAGGTCGCAAGTTCGAATCCCGACTGTACCAATGAGTTTTTTCTGAACTTAAGTACAGTGATTAGTCACACCACGAGCTTTACGGTGAAGGAAAACATCGAGAGGAAACCCGCATACGTCTGAGAAGAAATTCAAAGGCGTATGTATAGTCGTGCTGAGTAACGGCGATGGACTCGCCATCTGTCACGTTGGCACCTAATATACCTCTGGCGGAAAGTGGGTGTGTGGGTATTACCTATACACCTCTGCCTACCCCTTCGGGGACCCTTGTGGGAAGGCGTGAGGATATATTATTATTTATTATATTATTTATATATAATTTTACATATTTTTATATATAATTTTACATATTTTATATATATATTTTTATTCAGTAGCTCAACACATTGGAACGAAACAGTAGCCGCAATGCGCGACTCATGTTATACAAAACTAGACCATCCGTTGCGCGCAGTTTATGGAATAATCTCCCCATTGAGGTTTTCCCATGAGAGTACTTACAGAATGGAGTACTTCAAGATGGTGTGAAGATATTTTTGCAGTGTCGGCAGAGCGCGATAATACCCCTGGTTTATCTAACTGAAATATCACTAACGGCGTGGTATGAATTAGTGCGAATAAAAACAGCCCTTAGTGGTATGAAAATAAAGTTAAAATTGCGAGGAGGCTTCATGTAACTAAATAAATGTAAAGATGTATGATCGCTGTCTGTACATGGAAGATATATGAAAAAAATATGATTGTGACCATTATCAACCCAAAACACTGATTCTTAGAATTTTGTATGTTTGTCTGTGCGTTTGTGCACGCTAATCTTAGAAACGGCTTATCCGATTTAGATTTGGTTTTCACTAATAAACCAAACGATATATCCAAAAATGCTGCCCAAAGTCACTATTCCACGGGGACGAAGTCGCGGGTACAGCTAGTAACTAAATAATAAAAATACAATTGTCAATTCTACAGTATATATTTAATGAAGCAACGACTATATACCTTTCAAATGATAGATGCGACGTGAAAGACAGACACCGAAACGAGACCATAAATTCATATGTGTATATTTTAGGACGGTACCCAAAAGTGCAATTTCAACCGTTTAAATCATGCACAGATAATCTAGATCACGGAAGCACATGAAAGGAACGAATCTCCAATCTATGTTTATTTCATGCAGCGTCGGTAGTTTTGTTAAACAACATTGGATTTTATTGTTGGTAGCGTGAAGTGCAAATCAGAGTAGTATTTTTGAATGCAGATTCAGTTTACTTTGTGACTGAACAAATCCGCTGCGATTTGTACCTACGGACATAGAAACGATTTGTTCTGTTTTATATCGACATGAGGTCTTTTCAGTGTCGATACAATTTAAATCTTCTGTATACCTACCTATATAACGTTGAAGTGTCTGTTTTGATTTCCTAAAAACAGTTTTTTTTTTTCAAATTCAAAGGATATATATAGGAAACACTATTTATATTTTTTTATCACCGGCAGATACAGATAGTACCAACCATGAAAACGTGCCCCACCAATTTCTAGTCGAGGGGATCGCGGGTTGCGCGGAGTATTATCCGAGTCTATTAATTGTAGTGTACGTGTGCACTTATAGGTAATCAGTGTTTACTGATAATACTCAAACAACACTGGAAGGTTGCACACTTACACTATAAACTATAGGGAAAAATAGGGGGGCGCGTCTTCGTGAATGACATTATCTATGGTTAATGTATCTAGGGGTCACTATCAAATGCAACGCGACAAACCACAGGACACAACAAGTATGATAATATTTCCTAAGCAATGGAAACTAGACAAGGACAAACACTAAATTTTCAAGTATATATTAACATATAGTAATGTCAAGAATCTGTCGGAACCGGCGAGAATTTTTTTTTTATCCACATGGGTGGCAAACAAGCTGGCGGTCCGCCTGGTGGTAAGCAGTTACCGCCGGTAGTATATATAAAAAGACATAATGTAAGTGGATGGTACGAAAAAGCTCTGTAAGTCTAGAGTGAACTGTCGCTTTTCTCTCTCCCTATCCCGTAGAGAACTCTCAGCGATGATGTTTATACGTAGGTATGACGAGTCAATACATTGAGGGTGTTCAAACAAATTGGCTAAACAAAATTCCAGTTACGTACTATTTTTCTAGCCAACGACATATTTGTTTGGACATCCTGTGTTAGCTCAATCAGTTAGAGGATGTTGAAACAAATAGGACTATTGAAACTCCAATCTGTCATATTTTTTATATGTTTGTGTTATCTCGAACTAAATTAAGTGTTTTGTAAGTATAACATTCTATAAAGTCCTATCACATATTGGACAGCTCAAATTCTGAACGAAAGATTCTGCGCTCCGCATTTGAAAGCTATATTTCAAGTCTTTTGTGATTGCTTAAAACTAAAAATACATATTCACAAAAGTGTCCTTGAAGGGATAGGCAGAGGTGGGTAAGTACCCACACACCAACTTTTCACCACAGATGCCAACGAGACAAATGGTGAGTTCATCGCCGTTTTAGCTTGAAACTAAAGGCTACGGTTTGATCGCGGATCGCTATAGATAGCGCCTTACACGAAGACGCGTCCCACTATTCTTCCGAATAGTTTATAGTGTAAGTTTGCAACCTTTCACTAATGGTTGAGTATATGAGTGCACGCGCACACTACAGTTAATAGACTAGGATCCCTAACGGGGTAGGCAGGGAGAATGGAATGCCATTTCTCTCTAAACTCGTAACAAACTCATAAACAAAGTAAAATAATCTTTATTAGCATTACACTATACTAGTTGTACTCGGCGGCTGTACCGCCGCGTTAAATTAAAATATGCTCCACTCTCTTTGTACAATATTGAAATATAAATTTTTACTTGAATCATTGATGAAAATCGCATTCACGCACCTTGCTTATAGACGGCGGCAAGCGACTTTGCTTTATATTATACATTAATATAGAGTTCACTATCCTATCGCAAGGGTAATTCGAGCTGAATCGACCCTTATTTAAATTTGTAGATCAACTAGAATATGAATCTTAGACATAGGGATTTTTTTTCTGAATTGGCTGTTTTCCAACAGCTTACTCAACTCTCAAATAGCAACGAAAATGCAAAGCTAAGTGCATAAGCTCTACGGTTTGAAAGTATAATATTCACGTAATGCAATTTTTTCTACACAATTAAACGAACCATCGCTCAGCTTGTTAAAAGCTTGGCTAGCCACCGTCCATTTTGAATATTTTGCATGATAATGCTGCATGCATTAGTGAATGGCGGCTGCGACATGGAATGGGCTTAATGTATTACTACCGCTACATTTGAAAATTATATTACTGATTTCCTACATAGATACATACATCATTACTCTGAGACCCTCACAAGGTAGGCAGAGAGTGTAGAGTGCTAGCTCCCCCTACACTTACTAAGTATCTTCTTTCTTTATTTGATTATGATATTTTCCTAACCATTAAACTCTTATGGTATTGAAAATACTGTACTGAAATTGAGAAAAAAATCTTTAGAACAGTCGTAAGAATAGTGTCTTGTACCGGAAAAAATAGTACTTAGAAGTTACTATAATTCACACGAAGTGTATCTCTCGGTTACTAAACGAAAAATGTATATTGACTTGTCTAAGCAATTTGTTAAATAAATTATTATAAAAGCGCTTGTCGTACACCACGTGTTTTTTAACAACAAACGTTTTCATTTGAATAGCAACCGGAATGGATGGTAAAACAAAAATAAACGCTTCATCCTTGCGCCGAAAGCAATCGCCAATTATTAATATGGATTAGAGTGCTGGTGGCTACCAGCACTCTAATCCATATTTATCATAAAAAGTTATACCATTCGGCTGAATGGTATAACTTTTCGCTTGCAACCTAAATATTGTACCAATTTACCTTTAACCTTTTAATTAACCTTTTTTTCTGGAAGTATAGAGATTAATAACACCACGAGTTTTCACGTTGAAGAAAACATGGAAATAAGTTTATCTCCTTACGTTTTCCCTGCCAGATGATGATCTGATTGGTCCCAGTACATAAGTTCAGAAATACTCATTGGTACAGATCGCGTGGCGACAGTTTGGCTTTGACCTTCGGGTGGAGGGGATTACTGCGCATGGGTACTGTCACGCACACAATACTTTTCCTTTTTTATGTACCAGGTTGGATATTTGAGTGGGTCAAAATTCATGTACAGTGGTAATAATGCTAGAAAATAATACAAAATAGATAAACTTCTTCGTTTATTAAAACTATTGATAGTTATTTTACTTATATAATATGTTTATTTCCTTTTCAAGTTTACAGAGACAGCGATGAAAATTATAAAATTGTTTTTTAATAAAATTATTTATTCCAAGATACATGTGAAATTGGTACATACAAACAAAAAAAAACTTAACTGACAAACTTAAGTAAACAAACTCAACAAGTAATAACAATCGACAACAATAAACAATTAACGAAAATAGCAATTCACTTGTGAACGTGATTGTACAACAGGAGTGCGCGGTACGTCGTATCGATGCGGGAGGCAGGGAATTACTGGAGCGCCAATCAGAACACCGCGTGCGCCTACACACCCGCCCCGCACCCCGCTAATTGCCCGTTGATACCCAATTTCTGATTTCTGCGCAATAACGGTCAAAGCCAAACTCTTATCGCGCGAGCTGTACGTACCGCCGAGGATTTTACATTGCCTAAATCGCGTATACATTTATGAATGGAATTGCACTATTATATAGGTGTTTCTTGCGATTATGTTCAATCATAAGCTTCATATCTTTGCATTTTATAGATAATTTCCAATGAAAACATTAATATCCTCACTAATGATATACACCCGACCTAAACAAACACAATAATGTAGATTAACTTCACAGATTGAACCCATAATAACACAGGTGCAAGCCGGAGTAATGATCATCGCGTTAAGGGCCTTGGGGGAAAATAAGGCATCTGATGTTACACTCACAAATGTATTATTATATTATCATTGATAACACCTGTGTGAAATGTTTCAGCTAAATCTTTATTCCATTTATACTGGTTCGAAGTAAGGCCCACGGGAAAAAACGAGAATGAAAAATTTGTGTAATCCGTAAATAAAATATTTGCATCGAA